>JAXIVJ010001767.1:0-62500 GCA_036785665.1 Chirona hameri
GGAAACGTGATGTGATCAAAACATAGATTCATAAAATGAACTAACTCATTGATTATTGCAGAAAATGTTGCTTTGAATAACTTAGTATTTATGCCGTCGTGACCGCCACCGACATTCTTCATATTGCTTATAAGTGAAAAGAGTTTCTCCACAGTTGTGGGGAAGAGGGTGTTCGGGGAGTTACCTGGAGCATCAGGGATGTAATTCAATGGGTCTATATTAGAGGGGGTATTTGTTCGTTTAGTTGTATTCCAATTTGAGAGAAAAAAGTGTTAATGTGTTCTGAGATATGTTGGGGATCCTCTACATGACAACCATGATCAGTTTTAAACAGGTTTGCTGTTTGTTTATTTTTCCTAATAAACAAACACAAACAAACAGTTCGTGAACAGATGTGTTCATGAAAAAATGACGTCATCAGCTTAAAATAAATAAACAAACAACGAACAGTTCACGAACGTTCACGAACTGTTCATGAACAACTCAAATTAATTAATAGATCACCTATTTCGTGGCAAGGAAAGCTCATTTAGAAGCGATACAGACATTTGTGTTGTGTTTTTATTATAAGAAAACTGTTTAAAGTTCCTCCACAAACATTGTAGACTAGACAAGCGCATCAGTGTAGCAGATGTAGGCTGACTCATGGTTGTCGACAGTGACTCCGCCACTTACGAATAACTGTGGGACGTCAGCGTCTTAAAGGCGATTATTCCCATGCTACGATCAAAGGCCTATCGATTGAGTCTGAAAAATACGGGTGCATTACCCATCCCTCTTGGTTTCGACGCTCGTGGTGATTGAGTTTCACAATACATGCCTCCTTGAAAACTTTTATTTTGTCTCAAATATTTATTTAATTACCGAGCGGGCGCGAAGCGCACGTGAGGTTTCTCGTCAACATTATGCATTAATACATTAAATGCATACATTAATTACATGTATTTAACAACATATTCTGACCTCAGTGAGTCTTAAATTGGATCACACTAAAAGCTGGAGTTTGTGCAGTAGTTGGCCGCAAGTGAGCCAGGGTGTTATGACGTGGCGGGCGGTTCACTTTATTCAAGATAATGCTGTCTTCATGCGCTTTCATTTCAAAATTTACCGTTAACTGGTACCATTTGCTTGCGACGTCATAACACCCTGGCTCACAAGCGGTCCCTGGCGGCCAGCTGCTACGAAAACTCCAGCTTTTAGTGTGAGCCCTTAAATTGATGGTAAATTTAAGTCTGCTATTATTAATTTAAGCCGGTTTAAACCAGCTTAAATTAATACAATTCACTGTCTGGCATAAACTTAACTTAAGCCGGTTTTTTCCAACCCCGATATATACGGCTTTCTAAAATTGTGTTTCAAAATATGCATGGAAAAGGGAACTGCGAGCCACAGGAGGTTTCAAACCTATTTACCTTTTCTGATTTCCAGTACAAGAATCGGCCAAACATCCCGCTGAACTCATATCCAACTTTGGAAAATTCCCATGTTCGTGAAAATATGACTAACCAACACCTGCTCCGGTAATACCATGTAGTTACCCCCCCCCCCCCCATCTCAAACTGCTGGTGACAGGCTTATGGTAGAACATAGAATCTATCATACTTAACCCTATTTGTAACAGGCTCCTGGTTGCCCCTATTTGTAACAGGGGGGGGGGGCGGATTCCGCCCCCCCGGAGATCTCGAGATCTACCCGTCCGATTTCCAAAAATGAAACGGTGTTTGGTTCCGCTCAACACGATCTACATTTCTAAATAATAAAAAAAGCAAAAATTGATAGGGGGCAACAGGGGGCAAAAACTACAAATTTTAGTGGTATTTTTATCAACATAGCTGTCATATTTATTAACCGATTTTAACACAACTAATAGCAATCGATAGAGATTGAATTGGAAATTGATATATGACGGTGACGTTTGAAAATTCAAAAATCATAGGCGTGTGCAGGTCACTCAATATGGGGGTGAAGTAAATGCGTAAAAAAATCATTTTTGATGTTGTTTTTAATAAATGAAATGGTATGTGATTGTGACATTAGACAAAACAGTTATAAAGAATATTTTTGCCATAGGCGGTACCAGGTTAGTGAAAAAGGGCGGTAAAATTGGAAAACAATATTAACCGCAGACAATTTGCTACCCAGCACTATAAATGTGTTACTGATCGTAGACAGTCCCTTTTTGCATGTTGTACTTCATCATAGGCGTATCCAGGATCTAAACTGGGGCGGCGCAAGACCTTTTGATAAGTATATTATCCGCTATTATGATACTAACTAGTCAACAGTGACTATTCCACTTACAACTTCAATTATCATTGCTTACCCCCTTTTTACTCTACCTGGACTCGCCTATTATCTTATAATCGTTCGTAGAGTACCCTGTGGTGCGTTTTTCATCCGAAAACAGCAGTATGTTATGTCATTGTACGCCCATGCCTCTTAGTTTCCTTGCTATAATATAACCCCCTTTTTCCATTCCTGAGCGCGCCTCTGCAAAAAATGACTTTATTCCCTTTCCTGGCCTCATATGTGCATATATAATTATAAGCTAACCATCTATTGCGCCGTTATCGCTGGCATATCGTCATCACAATGCCAGTCACCCCCCCCCCCCCTTTTCATGTGCCTGAACACGCTCCTGAAACTCTATATGTAATAAATTATGCAAATAATGGAAGCAGAAGCTATTTTTTACATCTTGATAGCTATTAATGCCCCTTACATTGCTATATTGGCTTCCCGCCAAGCATTGAATACTTCTGGAACCCCCCCCCCCCTTTCAAGCCCCTGAAACCGCCTCTGCCATGCAATTTGTATGATATTTTATTAACATCAACTAATTTGCACTTGTTGCAATCACCGTAAACCGATGCAACTCCTTCATACTTGAGGCAGTTAGGAAGAAACCGTGAAGATCGCATTCCGTATTATCGCCAAATGTCGCCTCCGAACCCACACAAAAATGTGCCCTGGAACCGCGCCTGTTCAGGTTAAGAACTCAAAATTTTGACTCCAAATGCGGTATTCAATTCTAGGAAAAGTCCCAAAATTTCATGGGCCTACTCCCAGCCGTTCTGGAGATATCTGCGAAAAACATGAGGGGGGGGGGGGGGATCCGCCCCCCCCCCCCCTGTTACAAATAGGGTTAAGGATACAAAGTCAGTCACAAATATAGATATTGCTTTGACATTGGGTTTGGGCATCGTCCATACTTGGTTCTCCAATATGTTTTCCGGTTTTTGCATATGTTTGAAAATTTGCTTTTGTGAGAAAAAATTCTGAAAAAAATATGTTTTTCATCACAAAATCAAAATTTGCAAATAGCAAAAACCGGATGATATACTTGAAGGACCAAGTATGAACGATACCCGAACCGAATATCAAAGCAATATCTATATTTTGTACTGACTTATGTCTCCCTAAGTTGAAGTATGATAGGTCTACCATTCAAGGTTCAACCATACGCTGGAGACAGCCGCAACACTAAACACGTACCTACCACTACACATGGTCTGACGCTGGAGACAGCCGCAACACTAAACACGTACCTACCACTACACATGGTCTGACAATTGTTTGATGTTTTGCTTTCTCGCTTAGTCTATCACAATTCGGTATCCATCAACCAATTTAAAGGAATAGTTCGCCTTCAACATTAGTTTTAAACTGAGATAGCAGTTTTGTAGCCCGTAGAGAAACCCCTATCTGCAAGTTTTCTGAATTTAAAGACTCTCCAGCCGAATATATTTGAGTTTTTGGCGAAGGAATGCGGTGCTGGCGAAATAATGTTGTACTGGTTCTAGCCCGGCAGAGGCTATACTATCAGCCAATCAGCTTGCAGGTGGTGCTAGCAAGCGAATCGCCGGCCGTCGGTTGGCACATCTCCAATGCGAGTCTATCTTTACGCGACTACTTTCGAATCTAATTGGCTGAACCATTTTTTACATTCGCGTGACGTCAGGACTCTGACTCAGAGAGTATGCATATAGTTTTGATAAACAATACAAATGTATGGTCTTCTGTCCTGAATCGGCCCGATATCAGGCCATTTTTGACAATATAAAAATAATTTGTATTAACAAATATAATCGAATCGTGTTGGGTAAAAAATTTCCAAGGTGAACTATTTCCTTTAAGTTTGACACGCTCACTTACCCCCAAGGGCGGATCCAGGGGGGGGGGGCGAACGGGGCCATGCCTCCCCCCAAGCCTGTTTAAGGGGGGGCCAAACTATGTTTTGCCCCCCCCCCCCCCCCCAGACGTGAAATCTAATGCATGCTATATTTGCGTTTATAGAACGGTACTGGGCATCCCAAAATTGCAGCAGTCAAAATCAAGCTAGCCACAGTCAAAAACTGAAAATTTCGCGCCGCTTCGCGGCATGACACAAGTTTCGCAATTGCATATACAAATTTGGAAAATTAATTCCATTAAGTGTCTTGCAGAGGCTCTCCTTGGCGGTAATTGCAGAGGCTCCCCAGGGCCAACTCTCTTCATAAAATATTATCTTTAAAGCGGGCTACATGTTTAGCTTGTCTGCCGAGTTCCGAAAAAGGCGACGCGAACGCAAAGACGCGGACTTCGGCAACCGGAAGCTGTTCCAGCGGTGCCCAACTTGTTGGCCTGAAGAGCTAATAGTGGGGACCAGGCCAGGACTATCTCCCCAAGCCATCTCCTCAGGCTTCTCCAGATCCACAGGGACCATTTATGAGCGGAAATGTCGGTCTGCCTCTTGCTACTTTGAAACCATTTGCACCGTTACCAGTTGTTTGTTACAGTTCGGTACATAGGTATGTATACAGACTACAGTTATTATTATCATATGTACTATTGAGCGCAGACTGCCACCGGCCATCGTGATTTACTATCCGAGGCTAATGTATATGAAAAACTATCTTCATTTTAACATTTTGCATCATACCAGGAACCAGGAAAAGGGGTTACCTGAGGCTTGGCTCCACTCACGGTCTGGTTCCAATATTAAAAATGCGTTTTCCACGACCTAAAATTAAAATGTTCACGCCGCTTCGCGGCGTCACATCAGTGGCCATCGTCATAACGAAGCCATCGTCATCGTCTTCGTTTCGTCGTAACGCTGAATTGAATGAATAACATGTTTAGCTTATTATCCTCTACAAGGCTAAGAAGCTAAAAATGCCTTAAAAAAAACAACTTTAAAACCCAGAAACATAGGTTTCTGGGTTTTATCAGGCAAACCCGAGCAAAAAAAAATCGCGCCGCTTCGCGGCGCTAAATAACAAGTACCTACTATAACATGCAAATCCACATTACAAATGTTGCAAAGGCTTAAATACATGCATAACAAATTGGGGTACATTTTTTCTCGTCATTTCAGCCGACCCCCCCCCACTCAAAAATTATCGGCGACGCCCCTGGGTACAGCTGACAATTGACATAGTTTTTATCAGTGTAAGACAATGTCGGAACAATACAAACTGCAAGCTGACATCTTTCCTTTTTCGATATCCCAAAAGGTCGAAAACCTATAAAGAAAAATGGGGAAAAAATCGAAATCGTGTGGTTGCAAAATAAAGTGGCCCAAATCCGGGAGAAATTCGAAATTGGGGGTAGGTAAGGTCCGCTAAAAAAACGGTTTGGCCCTCCCCCAAAACGGCCGGCTGGATCCGCCCTTGCTTACCCTATCCACAAACAAACACCACGATATCACCGATCACCGAGCATCGTGGGGTTTCGACGCGGGTACACGTAAACAAACTAAACATGGCGCACACTGGATTTCGTACGACGCTCACACCTAGTGGTAATATTTGAAATAATGTACATTTTAATAATAGTGAACTATTTGTAGATGTTTTCTCTTCTTCTTATGACAACAAAATGAAAATAAAATTAGTATTCAAACCAAAGCTATCGGATGCCCTTTTTACAATATTTTGCTTGACACCTGGTGGAATTGACAAGAACTAAAGGTACCATAGTCTAACGTAAGCAATACGATTGGCTGCTATTTTTATGAGCCCGAAACGACATTAATAGTACTAATTTAGTCATTTCATACAAAAATAGTGAGCATGCTCCAAATAATTGAAGATGGGACAGCGAAATGTGAACTCAAATACTAAAAAACTAAGTAATGTATATTTGTTCATGAACAGTTCATGAACGTTCGTGAACTGTTCATGAACAGCCATTTTGTCGTGAACAGATGACCTTGATAATGAAATTCGTAAACAATCAAATAAACAAACAAACAAACATTGTTCATGAACTGTTCACGAACACTTATACAAACAGCAAACCCTGGTTTTAAATGTTTTCGGGAACGTATTAACATGGATGGTTCCTTTTAGTGACCACATTAAGGATTTGCCAAGTTTTCTTGACATTGCCGTCTTTTAGTTCATTGCTAATGTAAGAGCTTTTTGATTCTCTGATCAACGTGCATAATACATTCTTGTATTTATTATATCTTCGAATGTTATCGAACGTAGGATGCCTGCTTTTTTCAATGAACAACCTATTTTGTTGATTTATTGAAGCTAATATCCCGGGTGTGAATGATTTTCCCCAGCTCAGCCTACTTGTCTGGAGAAGCTACGCCCCTGGAAACAAGATAAACCAAATACACAAGAAAATATAGAACACTGAAATACTAAAATCACATCACAACCATTAACAACATCAGACGGGACTGTCTCTTACATATTTTATCACACTTGACTGAAGCAGGCCAAACGTTGCGTGGAACGGATCAGCAGCTTGGAATCTTTCCACATGTGCATTGAATCCCAATACAGCCCGTCGGAATAGCCCTCGCTTAAAGGGAATGTTTCACCTTTGTATTAGTTTTAAACTGAGATAGCCATTATCTTGGGCCGTTATTGAAATGTCTAAATTACGAAGGCAATTTTTCCCAAAACTTAACCGTTTTTAAGCAATTTAATTTACCATTTGCAAAATGACTCCAGGCTGGCGCAGCCGCTGATTGGCTGACAGTCTCCTTTTCAGCCGATCCCACTGTCAGCCAATCAGCGGCGGTCTATAGCTCAATAATGACGTGACCTTTCGTGTGAAAAATATCATCATCGTTTTCAGCAGCACTTACTTCATATTGTCTACTACAACCAGCGTATATTTGCTAATTTTCAGAAAGGTGCAATATTCCCTGGTCTCCTTGTTAGCCTCGTGAGCGGACGGAACATGGATCAGTTGCGATTGCCCGGCCCTGGTTCAACGTCTTGATACGTGGAGTGGGAAGCAGCCGAGCAGAAAGGGGGAGTGGTGGAGTCGGATCGGAATAGGATCCAGTATAGGAACATGAACTGCTCCACTGCCTAAACAGATATCTTAATTGTCCCCTGCACGGTTGCTTTCCACGTGCCCCGAGTCATGTCTGTCACGTCAGTTGTCACTTATGAGGAAAGCAGCGTGGGAGCGAAGTAGAGGGGAGAAGAACAGGGATCAGGTTACCGGGCACACGACAATAGGCGCGCGAGCGGGGAGGGGGGGGGGGGGGGCGGCTGACGGAGTGGCGCCTGGTCACTACTACTAAGCTTCGGTGCATTAAATATGTGTTATTTCATTGGTAGTATAGGAGCATGAACTGCCCCACTGCCTAAACAGATATCTTAACTATTGCCCCTACGGTCGCTTCCCACGTGCCCCGAGTCATGTCTGGCAGACAAGTCACTAATGAAGAAAGCAGCGTGGGAGCGCAGTAGAGGGGAGAGGAAAAGGGGTCAGGTTACCGGGCATACGAATAGGCGCGCGACCCCGGGAACGGCTGGCGGAGCGGCGCCTGGCCACTACTAGTTACTCTCGGACCACCTGGTAAAAACGGGACCAGGTGAAAAACGGGACCGTCCCGTTTAGAGGCGGTGCCGCTATATTTGGAAAACGCCTGAAGTTATGGGGGAGGAAATTTCGAAGGAGTATTAGGACGTGTCTCTCTCCTGATGTGACCAGAAAACTGTTGATGCGGCGGCCTATCTAGAACACACCGTGGTACTTAATGGGTTAACTATTATATTTATGTATTACTATTCAATTATTTTTATGTGAAATTTTCAATAATAAATCATCACAATTAATAATTAATTATATAATCAGAAAAACGTTAATTCAATCCGTCGCAGACTATGGTAATAGTAGCAGTAGTACCATAAGTTAGTACCATGAGGTTTACCGGAATGGGCCGGTAATCGCATATAGAAACGTGGCTGCTAACGCCCATCCTCGTCGTAGCTTTAGCATTACCATTAGCTTTCCCGCCAGGGGCGGATCCAGGATTTTCTAAGGCAGGGGGCTTCAGGCCTGAGGGCGGCATATTTCCTCGGTGACGGGGGCGGCATGGTGCCTTCCGAGGGCGGCATAATGCCTTCCGAGGGCGGCGATGTACCTTCCGAGGGCGGCATAATGCGTTGTGAGGGCGGCAAGATGTCTTCTGAGGGTGCCAGGGTGCCTTCCAAGAGTGCTACGATGCTGTTGGTAGACGCAAGGGCGCCCTGGCGGCCTCCCGAAAACGCTACGGTGCCTTCGGCGCCGGCAAATCCTATACAAAAATGGCGCCGTTTTCTAAGGCAGGGGGCTTCAGCCCCTACGCCCCCCCCCCCTGGATCCGCCACTGTTTCCCGCAGTCTCGATGTGACGCTCCCCACTCCGCCGGTCTGCACCGCTCACCCTCCTCCCTCGCCCGACAGATGCCGGCTGATGCGAGGCAACGCCGGGTCCAGTGTGGTGTCAGATGTCCATTCGCATAAACATATTCCACTCTAGCCGACTTGCGTGTTAGAGTGACTACGTCATCACCCGCTACTCCCTCCATCTAGCGGGTTTCACTGCAACTAGTAGTTCCAAATATGGTCGCGCCAGACAGTTTTGCAAGTCGCAAGCTTGACTGCCACGGCTTTGGATGTGGCTGTATGTCACGGTTTTGGATGCCGCGAGTACCATTTTGGATACGGCTAGTTCGGCTGATGAAGATGTTTCCTACCCGGGCGAATTTTTTATATCGAAAGCGTTGTTGGGTGCGGTTTTGGATGGGACAAGCATTGAATGCTACAACTTTGAACGCTTTGATAGACCCGGCGAAGGTGCAGACAGTCAGCGATTGGCCGCTGTCAGCCAACATCACCGAGCTTCGTAGCTTCTTAGGGCTATGCACATACTATCGCCGATTTGTCAATCATTTCGCTGCAATCGCGGCTCCACTGCACCATCTGACTCACAAGGGTCAACGATTCGAGTGGAGAACCTCATGTGAAGAGGCATTCGAAAAACTCAAGAGGGCCCTCACCAGCACGCCTATCTATTCCCTCGTATCCGGAAGCCGCCTCTCAATTGATCCTCGACACTGAGGCTAGCGACTGTGGGATTGAAGCTGTGCTGTCACAAAAGTCTGATCAGGGTGAACGCGTCATTGCGTTTTTTAGCCGATCGCTAACCAAGCCTGAGCAAACCTACTGCGCAGAGGTCGAACAAGTTACCATCTCGCCAGCCAGCGCTGGTAGCAAAACATGCTCATCAATGTCGGCCAATTGTAGCAAAACAGTCGACTCTTCAAGCGTAAATTCATGCAGAATGTGAAGACCAATGGAAATATATTACAGTAATGGTGTCAGTTCGACACTTAATATTGTTTCACTAACAACATAGACTAACAACATTTCACTAACAACATTTCACTTACATTTCACTAACAACATAAATTCAGGGCACAAGTTCACTTATCTGCACAACTAATATGATTTGCTACTGCCATTTCTCAAACCCTACCGCCACTGGTCTCGGTAGACCGGCCCTGGCGGACACCGGTGGAAATGTAGCCAGCACTATCTGAAAGTACCAACTTTAATCGCGAAAGCTGCGACGCCAAGTCGCAGCTTCTCAATGGACCTGTTTTTACCAATAATGCCAATGGACGGGTTTCAGGCTAATGGAAATCAATCTTTTGTTGTTGTTTTTTGTCATTAGCATAAGGGAGAACGAATTTTCACTAAAAAAAAATTTCAGATATGGTTGACATTTGTATACAACTCTTCCCTGATTCTGACATCACTATCAATTAAAACGCAGTTTTTGAACTGAAACTACCGCATTGAGACGTGCGTGTGTGTGTGTGTGTGTGAGAGGTTTTATCAAGGCCATGGTTCTTTGTGGTGCGGTCTAGGTTGTGTAAACTGGTGCGGTGCTCGTGGTGTGAGGTGTTGTTGCGTTGTTACTTAAGTTTGCTGGTATCTAAGATTGCTTATTTTTTGCGGTAATCATGTCTGGGCTACCGTCCAAAAGCAAGAAGCCGGGCGAAGATGATATTGAGAACAACAAGCCTTTGTTTTCGAGGGAGATGGTGCGATGTGGCTTTGAAGGCTGTTTATTCAGAAGTGTGAGATACACCTTGCCAAGACACACCAAGTCGGTGCATCCTGGACAGAAGCCTCGTCCTCTTGGCAGTGTTGTCTCACTGTGCTGAAGGTGTGACCGGCTGGAGGAATACTGCCCCACTTGTGTTCCGAACTGAGCGCGCCTCTGGCGCGTCCCTGGCGGCGGCGAGAGTGAGGTCAGCCGCCGCGCCGCCGAGCCGGGGGTGAATACACAATCAGGACTCGGACACGCTTGAGTTTGGTGGTGCGCTGGGCGTGCGGGGGTCACATGGTGGCAGCGGTGGGATGCCAGTGACTGTGCCAGTGGTTTGAGACGGGCATGACACAGCCATCCATTGCCGTGAGTGATTTCCCGACCTATGATGGGTCGCAGCCTTCAGACGACTTTCTCCGTCAGTGCATCCGGCTGGCAGTTCTGGGAGGGCACTCACAGCAGACTCTTGCAACTATCGTCGCTGCTAGATGCCAAGGTCGAGCTCTGACCGTGGTCAACTGCATTGAGGACAACGGCGGGGAGCTGAACCTGACGGCGATCAGGAAGGAACTCGACTCCCACTTCGGTGGCACGGCCAGGTCTACCGGTCAAGCTGCACAGGCACTGGCTGCCCTGGCTAAAGGTGGACAGTCAGCACCGGACTACGCGCTGTCAGTGCGCCGGCTTGTTCGCCAGGCGTGCCCGGAATTCTTCAGTGATGACGGTCAGCTTAAGAAAATATGCGTCCCAGCCTACAACGCAACGCTGTACCGACACTTCTTGGTGGGCCTCAGCGATGAGAAGAGGCGGCTTCTCTCGCGTCAAAAGGCCATCACCTTCGAGGACTGCGTCTCTGAGCTGACCAGGGAGGAGGACCTGCAGCAGACTGAGGTCGCCAGCACGGCTGCCGCTCGCCACGTTCGCTGGGCGAGCCAGGGCGGCCCGCGCCCGAGCCGGGCGGAGCGCAGCGGCTGGTCACCGGCTCCGGAGCCGTGCCGCGGGCGCTGGCGCTCACCGGCCGGCCGGCCGGACGAGGGCGGCTCTAGTGACGACTACGAGGAGGGAGACGGCGGATCGTTCCAGTATCGCCGCGGACGCTGGAGCTCTCCCGCGTCTGGCCCTGGCGGATCTCCGCCGAGCGGACGCGGGCGGGACCAGACCTGGAGCGGAGCCGCCGGAGCGGCGGCGGACAGGAGGCGCCGCCACTCCGCGTCTCCCCGGGACGCGCGTGGCGGGTGGGCTGACGGCGGCACCCGCGACTGGCAGCGGCCGCCTCGCCGGGGCGGCCGGGCCGGGGACGGCCGGCGTGCCTCGCCGGCCGCGCGCCCCGGTAACAGCGGCTCCTCGGGCGGCGGTGCAGGCGGCGTCCGCTCTGGCGGGGGCCCGCCGGACTCTGCCGGACCCGGCCAGCGGCCGACACGTGACGGGTCACCTGACGGAGGCTATGACATCGAGGGACGACGCTCAGGTATCGTCCGCTGTTGGTCGTGTGGGGGCGCCGGACATATGAAGCGACACTGCCCGAACGAGTGGGCGGGCAGGCGCGCTTGGTAGGACTCGTTTCCCTGCCAGTTACAAGGGCTTCAATCAACGGTTACGTAGTCGGTGATTGTTTGCTTGACTCGGGTAGCCAGAAAAGTTTGATTGATAGCAGAGTGATGCGGGTCATTGCCCCTCACGTTGATCTTCAACCAGCTACAAAGCTGATTTCTGCGTCTGGTCACCCGTTGAAGGCCCTTGGTACGTGCCGTCTGCCCGTAAAGATCGTGACTGAGGGAGAGGATCGCGAGGTGGATTTTGTTTTCACAGTTGTCGAAGATTTGTCACATGATTGTATTTTTGGTTGGTATTTTATGCAGGCACATCACGTTGTATTGGATTGCTCTGATGTAACGGGACAGTTGAAAATCAGAATAAAGAAACAAGTCCGTATACCACCCAGGTCTATCTCGTGTCTTTCTGTGCGTATCGACAGAGAACTGTCGGTGGAGTCTGACTATGTGCTGACCGGACAACGCTTCGATCAGGTTGAAATTACAGACGCACTCATCAGACCGTTCTCGCCTCACGAGATCCCGTTGTACGTTAGGAACCGTTCTGATAGATTCATAACTTTGCACAGACGTGACGTGATCGGTTACCTGCAGCCTGCAGACGGCGCAGACATAACTGACGCTCCACCGCGCGACACTGACGACGAGACTGGCGCTGGACCCGCTGAGACAAACGGTGTATCCGCCAGCGATTGTCTGTTTCTCGGCCAGGATTCCGACGATATCCTGTCTCAGTTCGAGATAGGGGACGAAATCAAGGGAGTCAATCGTGACAAAGTGGCGAAACTGTTGCAATCTTTCCCGGGGGTGTTTTCAAATAGTTACTCAGACATAGGCTGTTACACCGGGGGAGAAGCAGATCTGGAGCTCAAGCCCGGGGCGAATCCCCAGTTTGTCAAACCTTACCCTGTGCCATGGGCGAAGGAAAGGGTACTCGAACAGCAGTTAGCAGAGTTACAAGCCAGCGGTATAATTGCCGAAGGCGAGCCGTGTGAGTGGAATAGTCCGGTGATTTTGATCTCTAAGGGCAGGGATAAGATTTCTGACAGGCCAGCTGAATTCAGGATCATAGAGGACATGAGAAGGGTCAACCAGGTTCTTTTGCCCAAGAAATTTGTCTTGCCTAGCATTGATGACTTCTTATATTCACTGCAGGGCTGGAAAATCGCTAGTTCATTGGATATCAAGCATGCATTTTGGAATTTGAAACTTTCTAAGGAGTCCCAGAAAATGTGCGCCTTTTATGCGTTAGGTAAGACATGGAAACCTACGCGGCTTCCGATGGGCTGCTCCCAAAGTAGTTTCCATCTGCATGTGGTGATGCACCGCGTGCTGGGTGACGTCCCGGGCGTGACGATATACGTCGATGACGTCTTACTGACGAGCCGAGACGTGGAGAGCCACATGAAGCTGCTGCACACCGTCCTCGACAGACTCCGTCGGGCAGGTCTCAAACTGTCTCCCAGGAAATGCCGCATCGGCATGAGAAAGCTGTCATATCTGGGGCACGAGATCACGTCCGAGGGCGTTGCAATCGACGCTGATCGCATCCGCTGCATACGGGAGCTGAAACCCCCCGCCACCGTCAAGGAGGCAAAACGGGTTTACGGTTTTTTCGCGTGGTTTAAAAAGATCATCCCTTTATTTGCCAGCGTTTCGGCCCCTCTAATATGGTTGGCCAATGCGGATGCATTATACTGGGACGCAAAACTAGAGCACGCGTTCAACTCCTTACGCCAGAGCCTGTTGTATGGCCGTGTGCTGGCATACCCCACACGTGGTGACAGGTTTGTGCTCTACACTGATAGTAGCACAGTGGGGTCCGGGCAGGTGCTCTGTCAGATCCAGAAGGGAGAGGAGAGAGTGATTGCCTTCAATGGCAGCAAGTACAGCAAGCCACAATCCAAATGGACCATCTATGAACTGGAACTATTTAGCTTCGTCACTGGTCTTAAGAAATTTTACAAGTATTTGGCTGACGCTGATTTTACCTGGGTATGCGACTGCAAGAGCGCACTTAAAATTATCCAGAGCAATGATGAGATCAATCCGCGCATTATTCGTTGGCGAGCATTCGTCAGTCAATTCAATTATCAGCCTGAGCATCGACCGGCGGCCCATATGCAGCATGTGGACATGCTTTCCAGGATCCCGGAGCGCTAGTCTGAGACTGGGTCGAGGGACTGTGCTGACACGGTAAGCGCGCTGCTCACGCAGGGTTCCCCAGTGCGTGATGACGTCACCGCTCTTGGCCGGGGGCCGCCGGATCACACCGGGTCGGGTTCGAGCGAGACGGCGGCAGGGGTGGTGACTGTGTCGGACCCCGGCGCGCGCCGGCCGACCGCGGCTGCCGGAGTGCGCGCTGCCGGACCACGCGAGCGGTCGGACCGCCGCGAGATCGGAGCGGCGACTAGGGCTTCTGGTGCCTTCGAGTGCCGGGCCGGGGGAGCCCAGTCGCGTGCATGTGACGGTTCTGCCGTGACAGATGGGCAGCACCACTCTGACAGACCAAAGCCGCCGGCTGAGGCCATAGTCGCGAGTAGAGGTGAGGGTGCGGCAGCGCGCGAAGTCAGCGCGCACCGGCCTGGTGCAGACCAGGAACGGAAGCGTCACAACACCGTACCGGACGAACAACGGTACTCTGACAGCTCACAGCCAGGCCCGGCTGACAGTGGATCGAGTGCCAAGATCCACCTAATCGCGGGTGTGGATTTGGCCAAGCTGTCGTTGGATAGAGATTCCATCATTTGGTACCAAAAGCACGACAAAGACTGTCGCGCCCTCGTGCACCATCTAAAGTATCGGAAATGGCCACAGTTTTGTTCACCAACCTTGAAGAGGCAGGACATCAACAATTTCGCCTTGAGAGACGGTATCCTCTGTTACAGGGAAAACCCGGGTACTGGATGGAAAGTCGTCTGGCCCCGGGTCAAGAGATTCGAAATTCTCTATGCAAATCATGACCCCTCCCACCACGGGCATTACGGATCTGACAAGTTGTATGAGAAGGTCTCTCGATACATTTGGTACGTAGGACTCAAACGAGATTGCAAAAACTACGTTGACAGCTGCAATCGTTGCAGCCAGTGGAAGGACGACCGAGGGCCCCCAGCCCCCTTTGCTACCCCAGGAGCCGTATGGACCTGGCGAGGTGCTGGTTGTAGACGTTGTACACATGGCCAATAGCCGGCTGACAGGTAACTCTCTAATACTCACCTGTGTGGATAAATTCACTGACTTTCTATCCCATTACCCGCTACAATCAGGCTCAGCAGATAGCTTGGTCGAAGCCCTGACGACCCAATTTCTCACATTCGGCCCGCCCCTGCGCGTCGAGACGGATGCCGGTGCTAATTTTAAAAGCTAGAAAGTAGCTGTCCTGTGTAAATTTTGGGGAATCGCTGTCAGGCATGCAGTTGGCGGTCACCACGAAGCTGTGGGAAAGGTGGAAAGGCGCCACCGGGACATCAAACGGCGTTTACGCACTCTCACCGAGAGCTACGGGGCAGATTGGGATAGCCATCTGCCGGCCATCGTATTCTCTCTGAACAGTGAAGTTAGCGAAACTCACGGATTCTCCCCGTACTTCCTATATTTTATGAGGCATATGAACACACCTATTTCCCATTTGACATCACAGCCGTTGGCGAGATACTCTGACGATTTTGTGCAGGAGAAACTGAGACTGCTGGCGGATACTCTCAGACAGGCGCACGACAGACTACGCCAGACACAAGCTGACATGCAACGGACCTATGACCTCAGACACCAGGCGCGGGAACCGGTCATCCGGGTAGGAGCCCGAGTCAGGCTGCGCAACCTAAATAAGCGTCCGGGCGTGTCGCAGAAGATGGTAGACCCGTGGTCGCCGGTCTATATAGTGGTCAACAGGCTGAGCCGACGGCACGTTGAATGTCTGGATCCGCGAACGGGTGAGACGCGTCGCACGCATCTCAAATACCTAAAGCCTATCGTGGCAAGAGAAGTGTGACTTACGACCGGTTGTATTGTGCGAGCGGTATTGTGAGCGCGGTCGTTTGTGATTGTGTGGGGTTGCGTATTGTGATTGTGTCAGGGGTAGTGCGCTTCGGGTTGCTGCTTACAAAGCTGTTCTGTTGTAGCATTTTGCTTGGGGTTGCTGCTTGGAAAGCCGTTCCGTTATGGTATTTTGCCATTGTGTATTTATTTCCCCTGTGCAACTCATTCTCTCTATATCCCGTTCAGATAACTTATATTGTCTTGTCCTGTAGCTGATAAGAGGAGGAAATGTGACCGGCTGGAGGAATACTGCCCCACTTGTGTTCCGAACTGAGCGCGCCTCTGGCGCGTCCCTGGCGGCGGCGAGAGTGAGGTCAGTCGCCGCGCCGCCGAGCCGGGGGTGAATACACAGTCAGGACTCGGACACGCTTGAGTTTGGTGGTGCGCTGGGCGTGCGGGGGTCACAGAAGGTATGTAAAATGAGTAAGATCAAGATGAGATGGGAACGTAAGGATAAAAGTACCTAATAATTCAATTAATATCAGCCTCTAGAAATACAATTTAAATTACAATTTAAACACATGCAACTATAAATGGCAAACAGAAAGTGGTGAAACTTCAGTAACGCACCTCCCCAGTTTATGCTGGTGTTCTTGAGGTACCTACACTGCACACAATATTGACAAGCTATATGTCAAAGCAAGGGCTTCAAACAAGTCATCGCCTTGCTGGCATTCAAATAACACAACCTTATACGAGCCTGGGCAGTGTAAAGAATACCTGCAGAAAACCTGGACAGTGTTGTAACCTTGTTATGAAATAAGGCACCAGGCTTACCCTGGTCACTCGGCTATTAAAACAACACATAGCATGGTTTTGGGATGGTTTTTGCCTTATTTAATGACAAGGTACATCCTCTTTCATGTACCAGCTGCTAACAAGCCTCAGGCTGCATCTGGACTCCAGCCACATACTCGCCATGCTCAGCTGACCCAGCTTTGACACGCTGTATAGGCTGTTAATGGCCGTCTGCACCGGTAGCGCGTTTTATCATTCATTCGCGTGGCTCCGTACCATACCACCACCGCGAACGAACACACGCTAGGTGGACGACGAATTAAGTGGGAATGAGGATGAAGATAAGGAGATGCTGGGGATGGTAGGTGGGGGAGTGCGTCGCAACTCTCCACGTCCCCGTCCGTCGCTGTCGGCTTCACACCACGAACTGCCTCCTCTCCTCTCGCCATCTCCCCACCGCTCACCTCTCACACTTCCCTCCGCCGGCCCCGCTGATACCCTAAACACACAGCCGTCCAGGTTACACTCGGGCGTTCACTTACGTCGTCCACTAACCGCCAATAGGTTTGTCCCTATTACTGATTAGTGTATCCTTCTCCCGTTCGCTTCGTTATTACGTTCGTTACTTGGCTGATAATGGCCGTCTGCACCCGTAGCGCGTTTCATCATTCATTCGCGTGGCTCCGTACCATGCCACCAAACACACCAACGGGACAAAATGTAATGTATGAACTGGGAACTGGGTCCCGAACTGGGTAACTGGGAACTGGGAACTGGGAACTGGGTCCCGGCATCGGACCCGGCATAATGCAGCGCCACACGATCGACAATCGATGCGCACATATACACGCACCCACATGACACACACTCACACCCACACTCGTACGCACACACGACGACCGACGCCCACATCATAGTCGGAGGCCGGTGAGCACGTGGGCGGTTCCCACCGGATCGCGAAGATACCTCGGCAAGCAGCCGGGGAGCCCGACCGGCTGAAGTGACGAATGTGGCTGTAGTCGCCGAAAACGCGGCACGTCGTTGCGGCTGAGTGCGTCAGCGGCACCGTTTTGTCTCGTGGCTACATAGCGATATCCAGAATGAACCGCCGGTGGGCGACCCAAAACAACAGCTGACGTACCAAGGCCATGATCCGAGGGTCGCCGGACCAGCCCCTCCCCCACACACCCACGACGCCCATGTTGTCCGAGTACACACGCACTCGCCGCCCGCCCCATCCCTCGCCCCAGATGAGGCAGGCGACCATGACAGGGATTAGTTCGAGCCATGTCATGGAGGGGGCGGCCTGCTGGCGGATCTGGTCCGGCCATGCCATCAGCCACCATTCATTGTCGTTCCACGCTCCCATGCCCCACCGTGAACTGTCGGTGTGCAGGACGACGCTGGCGGCGGCGTCGCCGGGGGGCGGCACCAGAGGGAACGTACCATTCCACAACGGAAGGAAGGTCGACCACCAGTGCAAGTCGGCCCGCACGGCTGCCGTGACCCTAACCCGCCGCTGTAGCCCGCTCACGGAGTAGGCTGCGTCCAACAGCCGCCGCGTGAAGGCGCGCCCCGGCAGCACACACTTGCTGGCGTGCACCAGCCGGCCCACCACGGACAGCAGCTCCCGCTGGGTGCACTTTTTCCGACCCGCAAGGGCCCGCAGCGACTCCTGCAGGTCGACCAGTTTGCGGTCGGGGAGGGCAATGGACATTGCCGTGGTGTCCACCACCACGCCCAGGAGTTCCATCCGTGTCGCCGGTGGGCAGCATTTCTCTTCCGCCAGGGGCACGCCTACCTCCCGGCATATATTGTGGATGCGGCTATATACTGCAGCGGCGCTCGCAGACCCCCTGGGACCTACCCCGAAAAAATCGTCCAGATAGTGCCGGACGAACACGTTGTCAGTGTCCGTTTGGAACAGACGTTGGAGACAGCCGGCGAAGTCATTAAAAAGTCTCGGACTACTGCGGCCGCCGAACGGTAAGCAGACCTGGAAGTAGAAGGCGCCCAGCCAGCAGAAGCCCAAGAGCCGCCACTGGTCAGGCCGGACCGGTATGAGTTCGAAAGCGCTCCTGATGTCAGCTTTAAAAAGGAGCGCCCCTGGGCCACCCACCGCGTAGATCAGACGCGTGGCCTCGTCGATAGAGGTGTATACCACGCGGAACTGGTCGGGGTCAATGCCATCGTTGACAGCACTGCCCGCTGGTTGCGACATATCCAAGATGAGGCGCACGTCCCCGTTGGGTTTTTCCGGGGAGCTCAGGGCGTTGGTGATAAATCCGTCCAGGGGTGGGGCCCGAAACGGACCCCGGGTGAACCCCTCCCGCACTTCTCGGCCAATGGCCGCAGACACGCCATCCACACGCAGCGCAGCCGAACGATTATTGGGCGTAAACCGCCCGCCCCCCGGCCCGCTGTATCCAATGTCCGCCCCCTCACGGAACCGCCGCACGACGGTCTCCCGATCGTCTTGGCTTATGTCGTCACAGTGGTACATCAGCCACTCCAGACGGTCAATATTGAGTCCAGTGTCCGCCGGCACCCCCGCCACACACTGCGGACCGCTCACTGATTGTTCAGCGGAGACCTCCCTGTCCGCGCCCTGCCTGGCCGCTGCCGTATCGCACCGCGGGGGGGGGGGCGGTCGCCGCGCCCGCCAAAGGGCGCCGCGCCGTGAAAATCGGTCGCGTGCACCTGGGAGCCGCACATTCGGCATGGCGGGTGGATGCGTCCCCCCCCCCCCCCCCGTTAGGGCCAGCCGCAGGCGTTCCGCCTGACGTGTAGGAAGCAAAGTTGGCGGTTGCCGCCGTCGCCTCCTGCTGGCCTCGCCGCCACGGCCGCCGGGGCCACGGGCGGCATGAACTGGTCAAAGTCCAGTGCCGTCAAAAAATCGCGTGGCCGTAGGGCCATGGCCTGGCGTGCCCGGCTGTCGACCGTCTGTAGCTCCCGCAGGGTACGCCCCGAGCTGCGGTCGAGGAGCCAGGCCAGGTAGCCGGCGACCTGTAGCCCGCACTGCGGGAAGTGGTAGGTGGTGTGTGCCAATATTCTGGCCACGCCCCACATACTCGGTGGGCGTGGCGGGGCTTCCTTCCGCCTTGTCGACGGCGTCGGCGACCGAGACGTAATGGCGGCGATTCCGCAGCCGCCGCTCGGCCTTGGCCGTGATTGACGGCAGGCGCAGGTCAGCGGATGTTGCCGCTGCCTGGGAGCGAAGTGGTGCCTGCTGATGGTCGCGCCGCCTGTCCACATCGTCCTCGTCGTCGTTCGAACTGTCCGATGACGACGAGCGGTCCCGGCGGCGTCGGCGACGCGGCGGGCTACCGCCGCCGCTCATCCGGCGGGCTACCGCCGCCGCTCATCCGGCGGGAACGACGTCCACGGGCGTTGTGGGCGGGCCAGTCGCGGTCGGAGGCCGGGGGCGGCGCCGCCCGGCCGGTAAAAGTTTCACCGCGGTTCGCCGTCGGGCGGGTGTCCGCGCCTGGCGCCCCGGGCCACGTCGCTGGAGCATTCCGAGCGTCCCCAGGCACGCGGCCGGCCGGCGCGGCTCCGGCGCCGTCTTGGTACCACTGTCCGGTAGGACAACCCGACTGTACCGGGGCGGCCGCGGTTGGATGGCCGCGCCACGCGGCCTCACCGTCTGCCGCCGCGCGCTGCCCCGCAGCAGCAGCCTCCGGCGGGAGAGAGCCTAAGCCCAGTATCGAGTCGCCGAAGCCGTGCCCCGCGCCTCCCGTGACCGGTGGCGGCGCCGCCGGGGCCCAACCCGGAGCCGCGCCTGCGCCGCGGCCCGCTGGCCACCAGCCGTCCGACAGCTGTGGAGCCGGCCCGGCAACGACGCTGTCGAGCTCGGCGCGCAGCTGTACGTCGATCCGCGACTGTTCCACGCTGGCTGCACTGAGAGGCCGAATGTCTGCACACAAGGAAAATATTGTTAACTCTCATGATATGATGCAGCAACGTTCATCCCCAGCTTCCCGCCCCGCCCCTGATCACGAGGCCACAACACAGCGCCACCCATCGTGCGCTCTCCACCAGTACCGCCACAGCGCTCTCGCCACACTACTGCCCACATGGTATTTGGCCAACGACACCGCCCCTCGTACCCAGCCCACCCCTTCCCCAGCGCTGTTATCGGGCCTGTGTCGGCGCCTCCACTTTCCAGACGTCGGCTCTGTAACCTTATCTCGGCTGTAATTAGGCCATGTGTGCACTTCTCACCCCAGCCGGGCGGTGGGCTGCCCTAGCGCAAAGGCCCCTGCTCCGGGCCAGCCGCCACGTGACGTCACGACACTGGCCCCCCACTCCGGTCACTCTCGGCCCCGCTCAGCCGGTCAGCGCTGAGCGGGGCCGAGAATCATGGACGCCGGCTCGTTACTAATCTCGGCACCATGAATCAGGCATGTACGCCGGCTCGGATACTAATCTCGGCACCATGAATCACGTATGGACGCCGGCTCGGTTACTAATCTCGGCACCATGAATCAGGCATGGCCGCCGGCTCGGATACTAATCTCGGCACCATGAATCAGGCATGGACGCCGGCTCGGATACTAATCTCGGCACCATGAATCAGGCATGGACGCCGGCTCGGATACTAATCTCGGCACCATGAATCTGGCATGGACGCCGGCTCGGATACTAATCTCGGCACCATGAATCAGGTATGGACGCCGGCTCGGTTACTAATCTCGGCACCATGAATCAGGCATGGACGCCGGCTCGGATACTAATCTCGGCACCATGAATCTGGCATGGACGCCGGCTCGGATACTAATCTCGGCACCATGAATCACGCATGGACGCCGGCTCGGATACTAATCTCGGCACCATGAATCAAGCATGGACGCCGGCTCGGGTACTAATCTCGGCACCATGAATCAGGCATGGACGCCGGCTCGTTACTAATCTCGGCACCATGAATCAGGCATGGACGCCGGCTCGGATACTAATCTCGGCACCATGAATCAGGCATGGACGCCGGCTCGGATACTAATCTCGGCACCATGAATCAGGTATGGACGCCGGCTCGGTTACTAATCTCGGCACCATGAATCAGGCATGGACGCCGGCTCGGGTACTAATCTCGGCACCATGAATCAGGCATGGACGCCGGCTCGGTTACTCTCGCTCCATCGACCCCATACGCTCTGTAATGTCGACAATAAAGGCCGACTGACATCACTGCCTGCAATCACATCCGGCATAACACCGCACCTACCTGGCATCGTCCCGTCCTCGTGCTCCTGTCGTTTTCTGCCAAAAACGCGGAGTGCGTCGCAACTCTCCACGTCCCCGTTCGTCGCTGTCGGCTTCACACCACGAACTGCCTCCTCTCCTCTCGCCATCTCCCCACCGTCCCGTCTCACCCTTCCCTCCGCCGGCCCCGCTGATACCCTAAACACACAGCCGTCCCAGGTTACACTCGGGCGTTCACTACGTCGTCCACTAACCGCCAATAGGTTTGTCCCTATTACTGATTTTGACCTGGTTTTGACTGCATGAGTTTCAAGTCTGTTGCGTTGCTATGGTTACTCGCGGGTGCTTCAAGCGCGCGCAGCGGTTCTCACGAAGCCGTCCGTCGCAGTTTGAACGTTCCCGCGGCGGCGTGCGGTGGTGTTTATCGTGCTCAGCGCAGATGCAGTGTAGATGGGAAGTGAAGCGTTGGTGAGAAGGTAAAGTTAGTGTTGTGAAGTGTTGGTCACCGTGTCGGTTGTCGCTGCGGCTGCAGTCAGGCGTTGGGAGTCAGAATGGGTAAGTACCTACCTCCTGAGGAAACAAAACAATGTAAAGCCCTAAGCGGGCGTACGGGAAGGGACATTGGAGTCATTTATAAAAAACAAAACAAATTTGATAAAGTTAAATGCAATTTTGAATTCAAAATGATACTTTAAGCAATTATTACAATTTAATGTAATACTAATATATTTATTGAACTTATTAAATTAATTTGTGCTTTAAAAATATTTATGTATAATTATTTCCTTAATGAACCATATAGATTATATAATAATTTAATTTGAATTGCTTAAAAAATATCTTAGGTACATAATGTATGATAATAATCTTATTAATTAATAAACTTAAGATAATTATTTATATCATATATTTATTAAAATAATAATGTATTTAATGTAATTTAAATGTATGTACCAACATTGGAAATAATGAATACAAATTGGTATTGATAAATTAATCATGTATGCATATACATTCAAAGCATAATTTAAAGCATCATAAGGTTCAAGGAACCGTGTAAAAAAAACGTTTTCATCTGTGGTGTTTACCTGGAACGATTTGTTTTCGTGCTTGCAGAAGCTGCGCTGATGAGTCCTCTGAGGATCTTGGGGGAAGAGAAGAGGAACAGAGGAGTCTTGCTGATAAGCAGCCCACAATACGTTGAGGTCAGCGCCGGTACGATTGTGTCTTGAGCAACGAGTTGCCATTCAATATATCGTGTCTGTTCAATACATTGTATGTCGTGTCTGTCGCTGTCTGCTCGCGAGATTCCGCCCGTGGACTTACATTCTGTCCCCCTACTCGTAACTCTTGATGGTCATTTTTTCGCCGAAGATGTAAGTTTAGAGCCACAAAACTTGCACATCATAAATGTAACAGTGGCAAGAATATGTTGTGCAAAACTTGTACCTCTACCTTGCATGTAACCGTAATAAACCGTTTTCTGAAATGTTGTTTGGTTTTACGAATACGCGAGTCATCGGACTGTGGATGTCTTGAGGTTTTTTTTTCGCGGTGAAAAAGATTTCATTTGTGCGCCATTTTTTTGTATCCTGAAATTTGTTTACCAGAAGGCAGAAGGCAGACAATTTTGGTGAAGTTAATTCATGTACAAAACGCATTACAATTAAAAACTTAATCTTGGGCAATAGGCATCCCAAGTGGGGCCCACCTTCAGCCATCCTTCTTGCACAGCTAAAGCCCAATGCGCAGCTTAGTCCACCTTGCCCACCAAAATCTCACTTGGGCCCCACTTGTGCGTGTTTGCTGGGAATATGTCCTATCCAATGATCATGAGCAGGAGCGGCGGAAAGTTGTCAGTTAACCCGGCATTGGCTGGCGTCTCAGCTGAACGTCATTGGCTGGGGGGGGGGGGTCGCCCCCCCCGGTTATCTTCCGAACCAATAACCACAGCGAGACGCGTAAGGCGGCAATCGAAAGCTCTCAATGAAACACATCCAATGCATACAAGAAATTTGCAAAAAAGTCACATGTCAGGCCACGGTCAGGTCAAAAATAAAATTGAGATATTTGAGTTTTGGGGCCATACTTTGCATTCAAAGCCTTATATTGCGACTATTATCACACAAAGTGCTCTCAAATGTATAATACATATATCGCATAAGCAAAAGTGAAATTGTAAGCAAAGGTCAAGGTCAGGTCACAAAAGGTCACAGGCTTACGAAAGCCATGCAACACATGTTGTATGGGTTATTGTACACGTATAATTTGATAGTAGCAGTCATTTTCACAATGTGACACCATATAAGGTCAGGTCAAATAAGGTCAAAAATTGGCATTGATAAATATAAATACAAAAGGCATGTGTCTAGACCAGTTTTGTCTCAGAAATACATTGTTTGCATTTATGTGTCTGTATCTGGTCCATAAAAGCCAAAACACGCAATTTCAAAATATAACGTCATGAGCTACTCATACTTGGGGAGCGAAAAGTCAGTCAAAAATAAAGATATTGCTGTTAAATTTGGTTTGGGTATTGTCCACATGTGGTTCTTCAACATGTCTTCTGTTTTGTTTTTAATGTTTGAAAATGTAGATTTTGAATGCATTTAAATACACAATTGTTTTGTATTTATTTTTGGGGTAAAAAGAAAATCAAGCACCCGAGATAGCCATTTTGTAGCGCTGCTATTCGCTATCCCTTGGCGTTTGTTGATTGCATTTTGCTTCAAATATGCCATTTGTACGGCCTGTTAAAGTTTAGCTGATTTTTGTGTCAAAATAGTGTGTAGTGACCACTAAATTCGCTATATTTCGAGATAAAAAAATCGACGAAATTTCTTTATTTTCCCACAGAAGACGTATAATTGATGCAAGAGAAGGTACCTGAAGTTTCACGTCGAAAGCTTTATTAATTTCTGAGCTAATGCGAAAATTCGTTAGGGGGACGCCCCCCTCCCCCCCCCCCCCCCGAGAGGGGGGGGGGGCTTTCGCTATATTCTATACTATATTCGCTATATATTTTTCGCTATATAAATTGGCTATATTTCGAGGGAAAAAATCGGCGAAATGTCTTCATTTTCACACAGAAGACGTATATTTGATGCAGGAGAAGGTACCTGAAGTTTCACGGCAATAGCTCTATTAGTTTCTGAGCTATTGCGAAAGTTCGTTAAGGGGTGGGAAACGGCCCCACCCAATGGGGTTGCCTCTCAACCAAAGGGGTGGGAGGCAACCCCAGCCAATGGTGGGTTAATGGAGGCACCAGCCCCATTCTGAGTCCTTTCTTTCCAGTCAACAACATAGGGTGAGTGTATTAATTTTCCAATTTTAGGGGCACCGTGCCCCTGTGCACCCCCTCCCCCACCCCCGTTCCGCCACCAGTGATCATGATTAGGTAACCATCAGACCATAATGCACGCCGTCAGACCATAAGGGTAAGCCATATCAGACGATGAGAACTTTAGGAAAACGATCAAACCATCAGGGTAAACCATCATAACAAAATACCATCATTGGCGGATCCAGAACGGTGTTTTTTTTTGGCGGGGAGGGAGGGGGCACGGTTGGTTTGTGGGAGCCAAATTTAAAAAAGTCTCACACAATTCTAAAATCTCGTCGAATTTCGCTTGCTTATGCATTGATAGCTGATTTAAAACAAACTTGCCTTGGTAAATGTTGCTTAGATTGTCTGCTATATCAGGAAATGTGTCAATTTTGCTCCGAATTCAAGCGTTTTTTTTGGGGGGGGGGAACATGGCCGCTTTGCCCCCCCTGGATGGGCTAGTATGCCTGGATGCGCTAGTACATCCGTCAGTCCAGCTGTGCGCGTCTCCGCGTGCGAATGCGCCAGCTCTCGCGTGGCTCTCCTTCCCTCCAAGCCCCATGTGCCTAGTCCGGCTGTGTGCGAGTGACTGAGTGAGTGTCTGCGTGTGAGGACTTGTGGCCGCGACAACAGTGCAGTGTGAGACTGGCACGTAACTTGTGGTGTTAGCAACTCAGTGCCGGACGGTTGGTCATTGCGCACGATTTCATCAACAGCTGCACTGCTGCTGTGCTCGCTCCCCGGATGGCTGGACTTCTGCTGCTGTGATCGGCGCGCCGTTGACCTTCCGGGTGCGCTGTCCACAGCTTTTGGAGTGCCGCCCTGTCCGGTTTGGAGGACGTGACGGGCCGGACAACATCATCGGTCACTCATCGATTCGCTATGCATCGGGACATTGCTCGGTATGTCGTGTTTGTCACGATAGTGCGGCTGATCACCATCGCTGCGTGTCCAGCTTCGTGCCCATGGACGTGTTTCCAGCCGCCATCCACCCCAGCCAGCCCTGCAATGCATCACCCTCCGCAGGATGCTCGTCTCTACCGCGACGCTTTGTCTCGTCGGACGCCCCGACCGGTGACCTCCATCCGCCTGAGATTACCTGATCGTGACGTCACGCCGACCCTCGGTCGGCCGCCCTGGTCCCGGGTCACTGCAGAGGAATGTGACCTTGACCGGACGGTCTGCGCCCCTGCGCCCACGGCGCGGGATTCCCAGCGCCTGAGTTCACCTGATTGTGACGTCACGCCGACCTTCGGTCGGCCGCCCCGGTCCCGGGTCACTGCGGCTAGCCAATCACGGCCCGCCTGCCGTCCCTCCCAGGAATCTGACCTGAACCGGGCGGCCGGTGCCGCCTTGCCCGCGGCGCGGGATTCCCAGCGCCTGAGAACGGCTGCCCGTGACGTCACGGTCCCTAGTCAGCCGCACCGTGCCCCGCCCTTCGCGGCCGGCCGGGTCGGTGCCGCTGCTGGGGTGCGAGAGCGCGTCCCTGACCGGACTGACAGCGCCGCGGCGCCTCGGGCGAGTCTAGGGCGACCGACTCACCGTGGGAGGTGCTCCTACCAGCGTAAGCGCGGAACCAGACGCCGCCGAAGTAGCTGGGGTACGACGACCGGGTGCAGGGACATCAAGATATGTGCCTTGAACATTCAGTCTCTTAAAGGGAGTGTGCCTACTCACATCGCTTAGTTGGGGTTATTGACACTGGTCTATAGAACACAATTTTCTGAGTTGAACCACTACATCATTTCTCCAGATTCACCCTAGTTGCTGAGATACTCAGACTCCAGGAATTTGCTTGGGAGCAAAAAGTTATCGGGTAGACTCCAGATGGCTTCCCACTACTAAAAGCATTGCAACTATCGATTACACTGCTAGCATATCGTTATCACCGGCCAATAGCAATTCTAACAAACAGCTCGTGTGCGCTGATAGCAGCTGCCGAACAACAGAGCCTGGGCGGCCATCATGCTTGCATGCATCATGCTTGTCTTAGGTGCGTCGTTCACGTATCAATTTGTTACCTCTGTTTACCTTCACCGTAGTGGGAATAGTTTTTTCGATATCGAAACGAAAAATTATCGCAAACAATATAAGTGAAAATTCAACTAAAGGGGCTCCAGATGTGAATTTCATCGTATCCAACCATCACAACAATAGCTACTTATCGTAGGAAAAATAATTTTGACAGTTCAAAACAGTAGGCACACTCCCTTTAACCCGCGCGGCGCTGGGGGGTAAATTTTACCCCCCTCCCGGATTTTCCCCATAACTTGACAACTATGACAGATATCAAAGTGAAACTTACGGTAGCTTATGGTGCATCAATTCTACGTCTTCTGCCGTTTTTTTTTTTAATTCATGAAAATTTGTTGCAGATAATGACGTTTTAGTGACGTCATGCCATGTCATTTTTGGTGAAAAAACGTTAAATATTTGGAAAATCGTAGAAAATAGTGTGTTACTGCAAATTGCAAATAAAAGGCGTCAAAAGAAGGGAAATAACATTGTCTTTGACATGGCTGTCTCAGATTTTCAAAAAATTTGGTTTTTGACCCCCAAAAATGCAAAAAACTGATTTTTGGGGAAGAATTTCCACAAAAGTTTTTTGTTTGAAGATTTAAAAAAAAAAAACGGAAGATATATTAGAGAACCGAGTATGAACGATGTTCAAACCTAATTTCAAAGCAATTTCTTTATTTTTGACTGACTTATGGCTCTCTAAGAACAAGTATCTCATGACGTCATTTTTTAAATTGCGTTTTTTGGCTTTTACTGACCAGATACAGACAAATAAAGGCCACCACTGTATTTCGAAGACAAAACTAGTCTAGAAACATGCAATGTTTATTTAGATTAATCAATTTCAAATTGTGACTTTATTGTGACCTGACCTTGACCTGAGGACGATTATATGGTGTCAGGCTGTGACAATGGCTGCTTCTATCGAATTATACGTGTAAAATAACCCATACAACATGTGTCGCATGGCTTTCGCAGACCTGTGACCTTGTGTGACCTGACCTTGACCTTGACCTTTGCTTACAATTTCACTTTTACTAATGCGGGAAATGCATTATACACTCTGGAGCACTTTGTGAGATAATAGTTGCAATATAAGGCTTTGGATGGAAAGTATAGCCCCAAAAACTCAAATACTTACATTTTACATTTTACCTGACCGTGACCTGACATGTGACCTTATTTTAAGAATCTCGAGTATGCATTCGATTCTTCTCGTTGAGAGCTTGCGATCGCCGCATTGCGCGTCTCGCTGCGGTTATTGGTTCGGAAGATACGAGGGGGGTAAAATTTACCCTCCCCCAGCGCCGCGCGTTCGGCTGGAGACCCCAGCGCCGCGCGGGTTAAGCCAAAAACCGTGGAACTGTATTCGGAAATGGATCGTTTCAACTATGATTTTGTTGTGCTCACCGAAACGTGGCTAAAACCGTGTACACCCAGCCGACTATTGAACTTCCCGGGCTATGTCATTAGGCGCGGTGATCGTCCTTGGCCTCCTAAAGGCTATGGTGGCGTGGCTATCATCTATCGTGATAAGTCTGAGTGTAAACCTATCAAACTTCCAGAAACTGGAAATATTGCGTCAAAACTTGAGTCGCTCTGGAGCCTGTTCAAATGGGATAATAACCGAGGCATTGTAGCCTCGCTCTATAGACCTCCGCAACACACTGCAGCAGCCCTCGAGGCTGACTTTGACGCTCTTGAACAACAGTATCAACATGTGCTCTTAAATTTTCCTGACTGTCCGATCGTTATCGCGGGCGATTTAAACTGTGATTTGTTGTCGACCTCTTCTCCTTCCAAGGCATGTTTACTTGAATACCTTGACAAGTACTCCCTCAGTCAGGTCATTGCTGTTCCGACATATTAATCTGGCTCTCTGTTGGATGTCATTATCTCAAACCGTGACATTGTTCGTGGTGGTACCCGTTTTTGCCATTTTAGTCCGCATTATTTTACTCGTGCCTTGTTGTCTTTGCCTCGCCCGCGTTTTAAGCCACGTGTTATCGACTATCGAGTGCCGGTCTTTAAAGCGATTTGGCCTGCTAAGTTTCGAAACTGTACTGCTTGCCGCAGACTGGTCCGCCGTGTACTCGTCCCCGACTGTCTCCGATGCTTAGTCTGCATTCCTTGCCGCCTTCATTCCGACCGTTCAGTGTCACGCGCCTATCAAATCCATTACCCTACGGAATCCCACGGCTCCACCGATATCCGACGAGACCAAACTCCTTCTCCTGCGTCGCTCAGAGACCTCGAGAGTGCATGGCCATGGCTCTGTAGAATACCGCTCTGTTAACCGTCTGTCACGTTCGGCTTTCCGTGCAGAAAAGAAACTGCATATTAGCAAGCGCATTAAAGAGCAGGGACGTGTGAGTGTCTGGAAGAGCGTCAGATATATAGTGGGGAGCAAAAGCCCTAACGGACAGGTGCTGCCATCTGCGTCCGCCGATGCCTTAAACGACTTTTTCGTCGGAGTAGGACCCAGGGTAGCGGCAGAACTGGAGAGTTACGGACCGGCTCCCTCACTCCCCACTCGCTTACCGAGAGTGGGGCGTGCGCCTTCTCACTTCATCCCATCAGTCTCCAATCGCTGCATAATATTATGTTCAGCATGCGAAACTTTCCTGCACGCGGCGATGACGGAATTTGCATCCGCATCTTAAAACTTGCGTTTATTGCCATTGGCCATGTACTGCTTCACATCATTAACCTATGCATCACCACCTCCGACATTCCCGATCTCTGGAAACACTCACATGTCCACCCGATGTACAAGTCGGGCGTTCCCTCAGACCCGTCGAACTTCCGTCCCATCTCTATACTTCCGGTTATTTCTAAGATAGTGGAGCGAGCGGTCCAACGCCAGCTCTACTAATACCTTTCCACAAACCACCTGCTCTCTTCCACCCAGCACGGGTTTCGTCCGTTGCATTCCACGGAGACGGCTCTCACTTGCATCTCTGATGAAATATTTTCGGCTTTTGACACCGGCAAAATCTCACTTCTTTGTCTCATAGATTTCAGCAAATGCTCTGACTTACATCAAAATTACAAAATTACATCATACTCAGAGTGATCATACTCAGAGTGATCATACTCAGAGTGTTAGCTACACCGGTTCAGACGGCACACTAAAAATCTCCTCACCTCGAGCTATCGATCAGGGAGTATTCCAAGGTTCGTCCCTCGGCCCTATCCTCTTTTGCGCTTTTGCCAATGACCTGAGTCTCTACGCAGCCGATGCACTCATAGTGCAGTACGCTGATGACACTCAATCTTGCCTGCCAGCGCTTATAGCTCGCATGGAGTCTGCCCTCGCTGCTCTTGGCAGCTATTTTCACAGCAACGGTCTCAAAGTTAACGTAACTTAGTTCGAGGTTCTCATACTCGTTACCAGACAAAATTTGCGCTCACTTCCGTCCTATACGGTTAACTTCCGCGGTACTTCCCTGAACCCCACTACCGAAGCAAGAAACCTTGGAGTTATCTTTGATCGGCATCTCGTGGGACGCTCATGTGACTGCCCTCTCACGTAAATGCTACGGCATCCTGACTGGCCTGTCCCACCTCAGACACTACCTTCCACCCGAAACCCTTCCGGAAATAATCAATACCCTCGTGATCTCCCACATCCGATACTGTCTGGTTGTTTACGGAAACGGCTCCGCCAAAAATCACCTTCGCATCCAGAAGCTGATTAACTTCGCGGCTCGAGTCATCTCTGGTAAACGGAAATTTGACAGCGTGTCGGGTGTGCGTGATTCACTTCGGTGGCTTGACCCTCCTAGTCTCTCCCACTATCAGACCCTGTGCCTACTCCAGAAAATCCGTTGTACCGGCCAGCCAGAATTTCTTGCAGACCTGTTTACTGCACACTTTGAACGGCCTGATCGCAGTAGGCAAACCAGGCAGGACCATCTGTTGTCTCTGCCGAAAGTGCGGACTGAGGCCGGGAAAAGGAGATTCGGGTATCGAGCTGCGCACCTGTTAAACTCACTGCCACCTGACTTTTGTACCATGTCTGTAGGACGGTTTAGAAGGGCCCTCAAGGTCCAGCTACTCGCTTCCAACCATGTGACCTGATCTGTGATGTGCCTTGTACTGCAGTGTGTGTCATGTTTAGGTTGGTTTTGTTCAGTTGTGTGCCTGATTTTAACCCGTCTTTGTGCTCCTTTACCACTGTTTGACTCAAAACCGTAATAGCCACTGTTTGGTGGATGGTTTGTTTTTAGTACAATACAATACAATGTATACCATCAGTAAGGTCCAGCATACACTGAGAATGCCACGCCGCTTCTTTCACGGCACCGCACAAGCTCGTGTACCTATAACAAAGATTTGTGTGATTTTGTTTAGTACCTAGTACCTAATGATCGTTGGAACTGGGAAATACCTGACTCAGGTCACCTGGGACACAACGTAAATAAATGGATTCCCGTCAGAATCCAAGGCTACCATCCCATCTACAAATCGCGTTCGTGCATATATTTGCTTGGATTTCGGAGACCGAGTATGGGCGACTGGAAAGTTGGGCGTGGCACCGCCACACCAGTTCCAAAGTTGGTGTGGCAGCTGACACCCCTGCAACACCACTTCCGACGCCTATGCATGGATATACTGGATATCGTCGATCCGGACCAGACCAGCTGGATGGTTGAACATGAACAATCGTCCAGCGACTTCTCCCCCGATGGTAACGGTGGGAAGGTCCATCTGATGCTGGGCGACTCGATCGCTCGCGATTCTGGGGTAAGTGTGAAAGCACCACCAGTTATTTAATCGCGTGCGAGGCGACGAATCATGGAGACGGCTCTGCGTTAGGATCACAGCATGTGGCAGCTCGCAGCAGCGGGTTTTGGCGCTCCACTGGGGAGCGTGATTAGATGGACGTCCGGGAACAACATTTACCCCGGCGGAGACCCGGACAGCAGGCGATGGCAGCTGGCGGCTCTATAGGACCACATGACTGTGGTCATGGGCGCCGTGGAGGAACATGCCGAGCACATCCACATCATGGGCCCGCTACCACGCATCGCCTTCGACGAGGGCCGTGCGTGGGAACAGTGCCCGGCGTTCCACGCTCGGCCACCTGGGCGGACGGTCCACCCACTGGCCGCTCGGGAGGGCACTAACGACATTTAAAAAAAAACGGGGGCACGTGATCGGGGAAAACAGCGCGCTGTACTACGCTCGTGACGGGATCCACCTATCTGAGGCCGGGTATCGGAGGATTCTCTCAAAGCTGCAGGAGTGGTTAGGCCGGTGGTAGGAAGTGGGTAGTTTTTTTATCGCCAAGCAGTGTGCCATGGAGCTATGCGCTGTTGCGTTATTTCTTTATTATCATATTTATTTTGTATTTGGTAGAACCTCACGATTTCTTTTTCGGGACGAAACAACCTTGAGGAGGTTGTGTAGGTGCCGTGTTATGTAGGTGCTGTTAAACTGTCAATTATTACCTTACATAGTCCTTTCTTCCCCGGATGTATGTAGTGCGTATCGTCTCTTTTGTCTTGCTTGGTGTGGCACATGTGGCGCGTCTCAGACAGAGGCTCAGTTGTGCGCGCGCCGTGACTTGTAATGACGTGTACTGGTACCTGAACAGTGGAGCTGCTGAGACGACAGTAAAGCAGGCCGGCGGAGGCTACGGAGAGCTGCTCGGTGCAGGTGAGGTGCCGGCACCGCTGATGTGGACGGCGGGGTCCACACTTGTCCCGCGTCCCCACTGATGTGAACAGTGGGGCCGGGGCAGGGAAGGGCCTGTAGCCCGCTGGGTCCTCCACGGTGGTGCTGGGCTGTGGTTGAGTGTGTGTTGTCTGTGTGTGCCCCGCCCCTTCAATATAGCCCCATATCAGCATTGGCGCGTGTTCCAGTCAGTGGGGTGTCTGCACGGAAAGTAAGAACCCGCCGTAACAGTAGCATCATGTGTTAAAAGCAGGGTTTCTGGGCCAGCGAGCAAACCATTCGCAATTGGCAATATTATGCCATTTATGTAAATAATTATAGGACAATCACTACATTTGTACTTACTACTTTTATAAATAATTATTTTTTACATAAGTTCCGAGTCTTTTACACCTTCTTTCGAAGCACAATATGTCATAACAATACGCGTCACTTTTGAAATCCTCGCCACTTCTCCCAACCCATATACTGAATATGCAAGTCTATGTTTTCGAAATATATTGCTTTTGAAGAGTCACTTTTTGGGGGGTATATCTTAATAATGTAGCCAAATCAATGCCATATTTAACATTTTCAGACACGATGTTGGATGACGTCATGTTGGTAAAAAACGATAAATGTTTGAAAAATCGTAGAAAACAGAGTTTTGAAACAAATTGCAAACGCAATTAAGCAAAGATATAAAATGTAATTTGCTTTAACCCGCGCGGCGCTGGGGTCTCCATCCGAACGCCCGGTGCTGGGGGATGGGGGTAAATTTTACCCCCCCCCCCTCGGATCGTCCGAGCCAATAACTGCAGCGAGACGCGCAAGGCGGCGATCGAAAGCTCTCAGTGAGAAGAATCTAACGCATGCCCGAAATTATTAACATAAGGTCACATGTCAGGTCACGGTCAGGTCAAGTGTCAAAATTTAAGTATTTGGGGTTTTGGGCTATACTTTCCATCCAAAGCCTTGTATTGCAACTATTATCTCACAAAGTGCTCCCAAATGTATAATGCGTCTCCCGCATAAGTAAAGGTGAAATTGCAATTAAAGGTCAAGGTCAGGTCACAAACGGTCACAGCTCTACGAAAGCCATGCAACACATTTTGTATGGGTTATTTTACACGTAGAATTCGATGGAAGCAGCCATTTTTACAGCCTGACCCCATATAATGGCCCTCGGGTCAAGGTCAGGTCACAATAAGGACAATATTTGAAATTGATTAATCTAAATAAACATTGCATGTTTCTAGACTAGTTGTGTGTTATAAATACAGTGGTGTCATTTATTTGTCTCTATCTGGTCAGTAAAAGCAAAAAAAAACGCAAATAAAAATGACGTCATGAGTTACTTACACTTCGAGAGATATAAGTCAGTCAGAAATACAGATATTGCTTTTAAATTTGGTTTCAGCATCGTTCATACTCGGTGCAGGTAAGTGAGCAATTATACCTGATTCGTGTGATGATTGCGCACATTGCACACACATCTAACCTACTGGAGATAACCCAGTGCATCTAACCCAGTGTCTATTTCCCTGTCACCACATTATCGCAACTGCATCACAAACTATAATTACTGCTAAATTATGTTCAGCTTTGTGGTACGGTTCATGTGTTGCTAAACGCTGGGAAGTTCTGCTTTAGACTAAGAGCAGGCGATACACATGTCTACTTATATTCCTGTCCCCAGGTGGTACTAGTAGTAAGCGCCTGAAGTTATATTGTACCGCATAGTTTGAAGTCGATAACTGCAGCCTGGGCTATGGGTTACGAGTTGTTATGGTCATCATAATAGGCAACCACACACTAGACGCCGATAAACCCTGGCTTAAATAAATTAGTTCAGGCCATGGTTGGGATATATTTTCTCAATTTGATACATCAAACTCAATCAAACTACCCCAATAGCCAGCACAAAGTGTCATTGCTTCTTCATGTATTCCATTGGCATTAGAATAGAGTTTCAGGGAATCTGATCCAATGGAGAAGTTCTCCAAGAACTATGTCAGACGCACTATGGAATATGATTCATCTTCAAGGAGTGACCTAGCTGTAAAATGGAATAAGGTTTTCCCGGCTAGCATTACCTACTTGGATAGCCGAATCCATGGGCGTCGACGGTGGGGGGACGGGGGGACGGGGGGATGCGCCCCCCCCCCCAGTTCAAAAATCAGGGGGGGGGGGAAGCCCCCCCCCCCCCTTAGAAAGCAGACTTGCTTGTTTTGCTTAATTCGTTCCAAAGGATATGAAACTTTAAAAAAAAAATATTAGCTCAAAATACATGTAATTTTCAACCCTATATCGTTGAGTCCTTTCTTTGTACATAAAGATGTAGGTACGTAGTTACTTTGTAGAAAATACAATTATGATATGGCAGCTAAAAGTTGGTACACAAGATGGGCTTCTGCTAATCAAGTTCATCCATTCATTCACCATTCATTCAAGGCCAATTCAGCCAAGGTAGCGAATATCGTGAAGTCATGGGTACATCCATACAATGCTGTGTTCAAACAGCAATAAGTTTTAGACTTTAGTTCCTTTGAGCCGCTGGAATTTATATAAATGAGTGATATAGCAGCATGCTTGGTATAATTTAAATGGTTGAATAACTATCTACAATCCATGCTAAATACGTGTTTGGAAATATATCATAGCAGGAATAGCTGGGGCATTCCAGGACAGATCAAACAAAAATGTCTCGAAATAACACTCTACATCTCAGGTTTCGATCAAATTAAGTATTGGATGTTATCTGGGCCGTAGATGCACGCTATGCAATTTTCAGCCTCGTTCTTCGAATAATTTTCGAGTTAACTACGCCTCGGGCAACTTTGCAATGTCGTGCAAAACTATAATTTTCAGCGGGCAATATCTCCCACCTAAATCATGCGCGTCATACAAACCTATATATTATCATAATTATCATGAACCATATACCTATTCATATGATATAATCATTTTTTGAAAATTAATATTATGGAATTTCAACCCGTAATCTTAGGTAAATTCGCGTGATTTTATAATTTGGCCATTTAAAATTCGGATTTTTCTATGCCAGAATCGACTTCGATGCCTAAGCAAATTGGAGATATTTTTTCCTATAAATATTATATTTATAGTTTGGTATTTAAAATAAATCTGTCTTCTGTGCATCTCACCGAAGCGCAGCATCAATTCCTAAACCTTGGACTTAACTGCCATACTCAATCGCCCACCAATTTGATTGAGAAGAAGGCGGAGTTAGAACTTCTCTACCAAGATGTTCTCAGACTTGAAAAAGATAAGAAAGTTGAAGTTAGTCCGAATTTGCGTAATGAGCTCATAGGTGAAGGCGCTAAACTACGGGGCAATTCGTAGAGAGCTAATTGACGAAAGAGCTAAGAGAGGCAGCAAAACAGCTCAGAGAAGATGACAGAATTGTCATCCGGAAGGCCGATAAGTCTTCTGTTTTCGTCATCCTCGATCGCGATGAGTATTTACAGAAAATTCAGAACATACTGAGAGACGAAAGCAAGTTTTTATCTATCAAAGAAGACCCTACTAATGCACTCAAGGCTTAAGTGAATCGTGCTATTGTCAGTGCTAATGCGGTGAATGGCGGTGTACATTTTGTCAAAATAACTGGTGAGTATTCTCCTGGTTATGCATATGGCAATGTGCAAACACAAGCCTGGCAAACCGTTAAGGCCAATCGTATCGCAGATTCACACTCCAACTTACAACTTAGCAAAGCGACCCAACAGGTACGGCGGCGTTTGGCGCTCCGCGGCACCACGGCGCATTCTCTCATGGTGTAATGTGATACCCGCCCGCCCCGGGTCTGCCGCCCTCACATCATCACCCCATATTTATCTTTCATCAACACCTAACGGCTACCAGAATTCGGCGGGACGGAGGGCGGGAGGGCACGGGTTTTGTTAGTCCTCGAGTAACCGATGTCATTTTACAGCTTCAAACCAACCCAAGAGACGTTTTATTAGTGGATCGCGGCTTAAACGCGAACATTTTGAGCATCCATGTGACGACGGTGGTCGTTGGAGCCGATTCAGTGGCTGTTAGTTGTATTCTACTGGTCCATATTGCACTGGGCTACACGTGGAATGATTCGAAACTGTACCAGTCTCTATCGAGCAAGGTGCATTGTGTATTTGAGTATGGGTACGTAAGCCGGTTTTTCTGGGAAATACGCACTGAATCATTTTGAGCTCTCATTTTGAGCATCCATGTGACGACGGTGGCCGTTGGAGCCGATTCAGTGGCTGTTAGTTGTATTCTACTGGTCTATATTGCACTGGCTACAAGTGGCATGATTCAAAACTGTACCAGTCTCTATCGAGCAGGATGCATTGTGTATTTGAGTATAGGTACGTAAGCCGGTTTTTCTGGGAAATACGCACTGTCTCATTAAAGAGCGCAAAAACGATTGGTGTGAGTGTGACATTGTTAGACTATGTTGATGCATTTCTGTTCAAACAGTTTGCTGATCGGTCATGATAACCTTATGCCAGATTTTCTGTCTTAGTCTTTGTAACAAATTGTCATGCACCTGTTCGGGCATCAATTAACCACATTTTGCAATGTTTTTTACTTCGGGTCACTTCAGGTCATGTCACCAGGTCGCATTAAGTGACACCATCTCCCCAAAAAATAACATTCGTGCCCAGGCAACAGTGTTTGTCCCGAGCAGTTTTAAACTCACATAATTGAATTAGGCTTAAGTATCTACAAACGCATATCTTGGATTTGTGAATATCTGTGACGTAAGGTCAGGTCGGTTCCGTGACCTCCCCATTATATGTCAATATGAAGATATGCAAATCCCTCCCATTCAGAGAATACGCATTACATCAGACCAATTATTTCAGGATCATGTTTATATAGCTCATTCTTGATGACCCTATGCAACTGTTGCTCAGTGACCCCTACAAGGTCATCTTAGGTCAACTGAGGACAAAACTGAGGAAAAAACGCTGGAAAAAAACGAGGACAAAGGTGCTCCTTCACATTGGAAAAAAACGTCGAAGAATCGCCCGCCCGGTTCCCGATCCAATAAGGGCGTTTTACTAGTTTGTAGGTACATACATATACTTATCGTATCTAAGCGAGGTCCAAAATCCCTACTCCAGCTGGCAAAACAGCTAAACACCCTGATAATATGTACCATATGCTCCATATATACCGAAAATCTACTCACTAAAATCGTCATACCCAGATCAATGCAGACCCAGCTAAAACACGAAGGAAATATACTGGCTCCTACGGTTCCCATGGCCCAGCAGAAGCGAACATTTTTCCCGTCAGCAGGCAAGGCTACCGCCAGCGCGCACAGTCCGGCGCTGCCGGGCGAGCGGCTGAGACCTCGCGGGCGGCGGAGCGCCGCCGCGCCCGGCCCGTCAGTGCCGCCGCCGCGGCGGCGCCACTGACACTGCCGGGTTCCACTGTACACCACTCCACTGTGTTCAAGAGATGTCACTCAACTAGCGTTTCGTCGCACCACCGGCTATGGTGAGACATCTACCGGGCGATATTTGAACCAATAGTTCCCGGAAGGTAGATGTCCTCTGTGTTCTATTTTTGGAGGTCGCAAGCTTTGGCTGCCACTACTTTGTATGTGGCTGGATACCACGATTTTGGCTGCTGCTAGCTTGGTTCATGACGATGTTCCCTACCCGGGCGAAATTTGGATGTCGCAAGGGTTGGATGGTGCTGTCTTGTATGGTACAAGCATTGAATGCTACAACTTTGAACGCTTCCATATACACCCGATAAGAATGACAATGAATATAACAAATATAGAAACATTCTTACAAAGGTAATGAAGGAGGCAAACATATTATATTTTCAAAAGTCGTTTGAGGCTAGGAAAGAAAATCATAAAGAAACATGGAAGTTACTTAGAGAAGCCTTAAATGCAAGGGAAGTGCCAAACTGCATACCATTCTGTTTTATTGATGATGCTAACACGGTTCATACCAGTGAACATGTAGCAAGTGGTTTTAACAATTTCTTTACATCCATAGGACAACAGCTGGAAAGTGAAATGCCTACCTCAGAGAGTAGCCCAATGGAATATCTTATACAAATAAACTATCCGGCATTTAGCACCCCCTTGTCCACAAATACTTTGCAAATTAAGTACAATATAAACTAATTGAACTCTGTGGGAGGCGGAGTAGACAAAATAAGTACCAATATTCTTCTGGCAACATATACAAACTGTATCCATCATCTTACTTATTTATTTAAACTTTGTCTTAAAAATGCTTGAAGTGAAAGTGGCCATAAAGTGAGGGGACCATGTCCCCCCCCCCCCTGTTCCTACACCTGTCTTACGTCGTCTGCAGCTAGGCAAGGGCGCCGCCACCTTCCACAGGGGGGAGGAGGGGGGGGGGGAGGGGAGGAGGAGGCATTCTGAAGTATATTCTTTCCATGTTGTAATATAGCCCATAGGTGTAATGTTAAAATCCGAAAATGTTGGGGGGACACGTCCCCATGTCCCCCCCCCCCCCTGTGGCTGAGCCCCTGCAGCTAGGGTCGTTGCTACACAGGCTGTATTGGCTGTACCAGGTCACAATGCAGTGGCGGATCTACGGTTGGGAAAAATGGACAATTACCCCCACCCCAACCGCGAAACCAACCGCCTGAAATCGGAGCAAAATTTACCCATTTCCTGTTATAGAATAAAATCTAAGCGACTTTTACTAAGGAAAGTTAGCTTTAAATCAGCTATCAATTATCAATGCATAAGCAAGCCAAATCCGATGCGTTTTTAGAATTATGTGAGACTTTTGGGAATTTGCCCCCCCCCTCCCCAACCACCCGTTCTGGATCCGCCAATGTCACAATTCGTTGTATGTGTGCATATGATGCAGTTGCATGTTGTCTTCAGTTATACATTAAATAACACTGAGCCGGATACGGGGGTTGAGGCGGATATGGGTGAGGGGTCAAACGGATGAATCTGGATGAACACTGTGGCCATGTCAAATGTGTCACCACACTGTGAGCAAAAGTCACGATGTCGAGCCATTAAATGACACTTCATGCCGCCACTGGCGGATCGATGAGGGGGGGGGGGCATCAGGGACAAATCCCCCCCCCCCGCAGGAATCTGGGGGGGGGGCGGCATTCAATACAAGTTTGCCCCCCCCCCCGCCCCGCCGCGCGTTCCCAATTTATCGTAAAATCGTAAAAATGGTCTTTGCAGCAGTCAAAATCTAGCTATCCACAGTAAAAAACAGCAAATTTCGCGCCGCTTCGCGGCATGACACAACTTTTGCAATTGCTTATACAAATTCGGAAAATGGGAAAATGAATTTAATTAGGTAAGTGTCTGGCAGAGGCTCTCCTTGGCGGTAATTGCTGGCACTGGCGGATCCTGGGGCATCATGGAAAAATGCCCCCCCCCCCCCTCCACAGGAATCTGGGAGGGCCATTCAATACAAGTATGCGCCCCCCCCCCTCCGCGCGTTCCCTGCACTGAACGTGAAGAACAATGATCTTAGGAGAAAACTTCATGAAAATATAAGTTTTTTCTTCTCTCCTGTGATTGAATTTGAAGTTTGTCTGTATCCCTTGCTTTCAATGATAGACAAAACAGCGCAGCTGATGCAATTCGAGCAGCTCCGGTGACACTTAACCCGCGCCCCGCTGGGGGGGGGGGGCAGAATCTGCCCCCTCCCCCTCCCGTATTTTCTCAATAACTTGAGAAATATGATATATATCAACATTAAACTTGCAGCACCTTATGCTGGTATCAATTCGACGTCTTCTAACTGAATTTCAATTAAATTGAGTCAGTATTTTGGGAAATAATGACGTTTTAATGACGCCATGTCATGTCATTTTTGGTGGAAAAACGATGTATGTTTGAACAATCGTAGAAAATAGAGTTTTGAAGCAAATTGCAAATAAACAACGTCAAAAGAAAGGAAATCACATTCTCTTTCAAATGGCTATCTGGATTTTTGATTTTTTTTTACCCCCAACAAAAACAAAATATGTTTTTTTAGAAAGAAGAAGAAAAATCTTGTGAATTTGAAAAGTGAATTTCTTAAGCTCGAATACCAAAATAAGGCGACCGGCCCAAATCCGCGGAGGAAAAATGGGGTACCTTTTTGCCACAAAAAGATGCCCCCCCCACGGTGAGAGGCTGGATTAGCCAGTGCATGCCGCGGTCCTTATACCTGGGGGCCGAATTTTCCCATACCAGGTTAGCAGTGGCGTCGCCACGGTTTCCAAACTTGTACGGACACACCCCGACATCGAACCTTTCGGGCGGGGGTGGGGTGGACGTGATCTTTAGCAGGGGTGTCAAACTGTCAATACTCAACACAATGTTTAAAGGAAACCAGTCACTTTCATAATGGGATTTTTAGCGCTGAGATAGCAGTTTTGAAGGCCATGTCGAGAAATAATTTAGGTACTGCATACTCTGGTTGTAAGGACTCTCCTGCTGAATATATTAGATGTTTTGTCCTGTCATTCAGCGTTGGTTAAAAAACGTTGTGTCAAGAAGCTTCAGATGTAAGCATGTGATAAAAACAGCGTTACTGGACCAGCGAGCGAACCCTTCGCCACTGCCAATATTATTATAGTTGTGCAATGATGATATAATCATTACATTTGTACTTACTAATTTTATGAATATTATTTCAACCAAGTTCCTAGCTTTTTACAGCTCACTTCTATTCTTCTTTCGAAACACACAATGTAGTAGACCAAGCACTATATCCTCCAGCGACCAAATCGCTAACTCACCCTGTTCCGAGGGATATGGGGGCCAGGACGAATTTTTCAGAGGCCCGCCGAGGGATTTGAACCCCGGTCCCCAGCACAGAAAGCAAATGTCTTACCACTGTGTCAGATTGTTCCCCCGAAGCACACAGTATCATAACAGCATGCGCCATTTTCGAATTTTGCGCCACTTTCGCAAGCTATACTGAAAATGCGTGTCATGTTATCGAAATATATTGCTTTAATTTTTTTTTGGGGGGGGGGGGGAGGGGAGGGTATATCTGGATAATTTAGCCACCATTTTTTTGCAACAAAATAGCCGAAAAGTGGGGTGACCATGGACTCCCGGCCCCCTTGTTCCTACGCTTGTGACATTTTATCTCAGGTTAATATTGAGCTCACCAGAGGTCATCAAAAGTCAAAGTTTCCAAGTTTAGGACTTCGCTCCAGAAACACCCCAAATATCTCGGGAACTATGATAGCTTGGAACAAACGTAGAAACACAACTGAATGCTCTTGAAAAAATGTTATCGCTTAGGTGTCCTTAAATTGTATACAAGGCCAATAGTTTAGGCTCCAGAGGAAACCAAAGGTCATGTTGGCATTTTCGTCCCAAAAGTTGTTCGTGCATAACTTTTTACCTAATACAATTAGGGCAATAATTGTATTGCCATCGTGTTTGCCTCGTCAAGACGATCCGAACTATATACTTAGCGTGACCGGATCGGGTCAAGTTCAAAATATGACCTCAGGTGAAAGTCATTTGGTGACCCAGGTTGGTCATGTTGAATATGACGAGACGCATCTCGACGTGATAAACACTGTGGTATCAGTCAAACGTCTCTAGCTAGCACTTCTCTAGCTCTCCCGTTTGTTCCTTGCATTTCCTAAAATTTCAGGAGGCACATTGAAACGCCCCTCCCCAGCACGGCGCGGGTTAGGCATAATACACTGTGCTTGGATCCCTGTAAAATAAACGTGCGTGCATCAGCGTTGTCAGCGTCGGGAGGAAGCCAAATACAGTAAAATTACGGTCAGACCATTTATGTTACTGAACTAGTGACTAACACGAGAGTATTTTGTTTTGCTCCCTCGCGTATTTCGCAATATCTCGTAAACTGCCGCCAATATCATCCCCAAACTTCCAGTACCCGCTTTCACATCAAGCACCGCTCACTAAACGGCTAAACGTTTTAGCAATGACAAGGGCAAAATGTCAATACCTCTTGCCATTTTAGCACATTCCGAACTCCAGACGAAAAACGTTAGCATTTCATTCCAACTGGCCATTTGTGTGTCCAAGTTGGGGAGGGGACAATAAGATTTTTTTTTCTGTTGAACAATAAGTTCCATGAATGGAGGTAATTCGTCACGATTCGTCACAAATGGTCCATCTGAAGATAATTCGAATTTACACATTTCAGGTATCGATATCTCTATTTCTGCACCTTCAAATGGTTCCGCAAACTTGTACGGACAGTCCGTACAGGTTTTTGGAGGTTCGCCAACTTGTACGGACACTGTCCGTACTGTCCGTAGTGGTAGCGACGCCCATGCAGGTTAGGTGGGCGCCACTTGAAGCGTTTTTACCACCCCTGGCGGAGCCGGCTATCGGTGCTCAGTGCTCATAGTAGTTGCCCGCGGAGTGCACGCACCTCACGCGATCCTAGTCGTAATATACTTCATTTTCCGGCTCAAGCCGGAAAGCCGGAAGCTGGCTATGGTGCTACTTACGTGCACTGATATCTGATTGGATGCTTGGTTCGTCGGTTATTCCCCGCGAGCAGGAACCGTAGCCGAGGAGGTAGAAGACAAAGGCTCAGCCAGGCGGAGGGGGACATTATGCTTCCCCCATTCGGATACAGAGGATTTAGATGACCCATGTATATTTTTTTGTCAGCTAATTGACCTTCAAAAAGCTGCAGAGGGGCTCTGAAACCTGCCGGAAACTTTTGCCACCTCTAATGCAAGCCCTGGTGGATGGTGCAAAGCCGCAAAAGCAAGGGAGGGCAGTGGAGCAGGATGTGCTCGGCGAAAAAGGCATTTCGACCTTTTTACATGTCGACAAATTGACATTCGGCAAAAAGGCATTTCTATTTTTTTTTCATATGTCGTCAAAATGTAATTTCGGCAAAAAGACATTTCGACCTTTTTGTCACGTCGACAAAGTGGCATTCGGCAAAAAGACATTTCGATTAATTCACATTTCGTCAAAATTACATTTCGGCAAAAAGGCATTTCGACCTTTTCACATGTCGACAAAATGTCATTCGGCAAAAAAACATTTCTATTTTTTCACATTTCGACAAAATAACATTTCGACAAAATAACATTTCGACAAAATAACATTTCGACAAAATAACATTTCGACAAAATAACATTTCGACAAAATAACATTTCGACAAAATAACATTTCGACAAAATAACATTTCGACAAAATAACATTTCGACAAAATAACATTTCGACGAAATAACATTTCGACAAAATAACATTTCGATAAAATAACATTTCGACAAAATAACATTTTGACAAAATAATATTTCGACAAAATAACATTTCGACAAAATGACATGTCGGCAAAAAGACATTTCGACACTTTGACACGTCGGCAAAAAGGCATTTCGACAATTAGCATTCGCCATTTTGCATTTGGCATATTCACATTTCGACAAAAAGACATGTCGTCAAAGTGTTTTTCGACAATCTGCATTCGGCAAAAATCATGGATTGTCTTATTCGCGGACAATTCCCTTTATGTACGGCGAGCGCGAGTGACATCTAGCGGCCGGGTCGGGCAGCGGGCCCACAGCCGTCCCTAAATGTCCCCACGGGAACGGTCTGGAAAGGACGAATACGCACCACCAGCGATCGCGATCGACGCATAACCAGCAATTGAGCGGTCCCAGGTGAGCGCGGCATTGTTCGTGTCGCCACAGGGAAGGATTGTCATGTAACCCCCTCCACCCCCCCCCCCTCCCCTGTATGGACGCTCGCCGTCCTTGTGGAAGGGCAATGCGCTGCGGTTTACACCGGCAATACGGTGTAGCGGTGCGTAGTGTGTGCCCTCTGTGAGGGACTTTGTGTCACATGACCACCATTCCCACGCGTCCGCAGGTATGACTTGCTTGTATCTGGTCCGGTCTCTGTCACGAGATGTGCCGAGTCGTGTAGCACGCCTTGCCATGTTTGTATTGCGCTGCTGCAAGTGCTGCTTGACTATGTACTTCACTGCTGCTGGGTGGGTGGCTTTGTGTGCCAATATGGCGCACCGGGCGCCATCTTGGCGGTGGCCGCTTGGTCGCCGCCCGTGGGGCTGGCACCGGCTCCGCTGAATCCCGGCGTGGCGACGCGCTGCTACCGCAGGGGGCAGGCAGCGTTCAATCGGCCGCCAGTCAAGGGCATTGACAGCTTCCAGCTTTGTTGACGTCACCAAAGCGTGAAGTTTTCTGTTTTCCCTTCATCAATGTTAACGCTATGGGAGGTTCAGTGATTTTGAGCAAAATGCAATCTCGATTGAGCGATGAGTTAGCGGTGATAAGACAAAAGTAAGCAAACCATACGCAAGCCACATCCATTTTCTTTTGATACCAGGGTCTACTTTGCCTGTGGCTTGTATGTAAACATGTTAAATATGGTCTTATATGAAAGGAAGTTTTCCTTGCACGCGCACTGCTGAGGGACTGCTTTCCGCCGCCCCCGAGGTTTTTCATGAATAGCGGGAAAACGGCGGCATGCAGCGAACCAAATTTGGCCCAACTGTTGGGCATCAATTACCCGCATGGTGTGGAATTATTTACCTCGGGTCATCTCAGTTCGGGTCACCAGATTAAGTCAAGTGGCCCCACCTCCAAACAAGTTTGCGGTCGTGCCACAGCCTAAGTGATTGACCGAACAGTTTGAAACTCACAGGATGTTATCAGGTCATAAGTAACTACAATTTGTTTATTTCAATTTTGCCACATCGGTGACCTAAGGTCAGGTCAATTTCGTGACCTCCCATTATAAGTCAATGGGGAAAAATGAAAACACGTATACATCCATAAGAAATGGCTAAATTTGACCAGTTTTCACCACTCTTGTGATAACTACAAAACTCCATGTCACATGTCTATTATTTGACCTCTGCGAGGTCAACTCAGGTGACCCCCAGGTCACGCATGGTTTTTCTTCAATAACTCTTTACCAAATCCAGGTAGAGCATCAAGGTTTTCACCATTGTATTTGGCTTGTCAGGTTATTGGCAGTAGTAAGGGCGCGCGTGTCACAGCGGCGGTAAGCGCGAACGAAATGAATGAATATTTCGTGGGAGTCGGGCCAAGTGTTGCGCGTGAGATTGCCGAGTCCGGAGAGGTTCCCGTCGACTTTATGTGCCGATTGCCTCGTGCTGGCTCTTGCGCCTTCTCTGTCTCGACTGTGGACTATGAGACCCTCGGGAGAACAGTCCACGGTATGCGTAGCACTCCGTCCTCCGGTGCCGATGGCCTGTGCATCCGTACCATCAAAATGTGTTTTGACGCGATTGAGGTGCCGCTGATGAAGTCTGAACATTGTCAACACCTGCCTCGCCAACTGTGACTTTCCCGAAGTCTCGAAGCACTCCATTGTCCATCCTATCCACAAATCCGGTCCTCGTTCCAATCCTGCCAACTTTAGACCTATCTCCTTAGTCCCTGTCATGGACAAAATTGTCGAACGAATCGTACAGCATCAACTCTATGCCTTTCTCTCCCAAAATAATTTGCTTTCTCCTGTTCAGCATAGATTTAGGCCAGGTCATTCTACCGAAACCGCCCTGATCAGTGTGTCCGATTATATCTTGTCCTCGACAGACAGGGGGGGGGGAGTCTTACTCTCCTCTGTCTGATCGATTTAAGTAAATGTTTTGACGTCATCGATCACACTAAACTTCTGACTAAATTACAACTGCATGGAGTCGATGCTGAATGGTTTCGGTCCTAACTTACCAATCACACCCAAGTTTGTTTCGTCTGACGATAGTCAAACAAGAGTAAATTAACCGAATGGGTTTATGTGAACCAACTCCGTCATTATCGTATCTACTTTATAGCTGTCGCATTAGGATTTATAAAGCTATTTATATGATTCCATTAATCGAAACCATGTAGATGTAGCATGAAAATGTTTGTAAGAGAAACAAACACACTTTATTTAGTAAGTTTTTGGCGTAGCTTCAGTATTTCGCGGATGTTTTTAACTTCACCCTTCACAATTGTTATCGCTGCAGACAGTCGGCTGTATACAGCCGACTGCAGACAGTCGGCTGTATACAGTCGGCTGTATACAGTCGGCTGTATACAGTCGGCTGCAGACAGTCGGCTGTATACAGTCGGCTGCAGACAGTCGGCTGCAGACAGTCGGCTGTATACAGTCGGCTGCAGACAGTCGGCTGCAGACAGTCGGCTGTATACAGTCGGCTGCAGACAGTCGGCTGCATACAGTCGGCTGTATACAGTCGGCTGCAGACAGTCGGCTGCAGACAGTCGGCTGTATACAGTCGGCTGCAGACAGTCAGCTGCAGACAGTCGGCTGTATACAGTCGGCTGCAGACAGTCGGCTGTATACAGTCGGCTGCAGACGCGCAAAGTATGTAAAGCATACCCTCGGCCACTGATTGATGCTGCTACTCCAACCGCCCACCATCGGTTGCCTACACATAATCAGAAAGGCAAGGTAAAGAGGGAAAACTGCGGCATGATACAAATAGAACAAAGTTACCAGATGCAGTCACCGCTTCGTTTTCTTTCCTTAGCCTGTACACGTTCCTGTGGAGAAGCCATCACAAGCTAGCAAATACTGAACTCGTGAACCAGTCTGGTTTATCCACACTCAAGGAATATAACAAGTAAGAGGCAATTCCTAGGCAAATAATCAATTTCATGATATCAGGGCTCTCAAGAAATGCTATTTGATACACAAATACCACTACAGGTTGTTGTGTCTGCACTGCAGTATGTTGGCAGCCGAAGCCCATCCCACCCGTGTCGCTTACGAGATGATGGCGTGACGAGTGATGACGCCTCGGTCGCCACCCCTCCCTCGTCCATCTGACTACTGATACTGCAGGTGACACTGCTGGACGCTGATTGGCTGACGTGTAACGCTGCATCGGCAATCAGCTGTCTGTCTGGCCAGTGATTGTCAGCCGGCCCTGGTGCTTGCCCCACCGTCTGCCTACCACGTCGTCCAGCCCAGGGTAATAGAACAACGGGTAGAACAGTAAGGAATGTAACGCCCAAATGAATTAGACAAAATATAATTTGTATCGTAATTGTTTTGTCTATTATAAATTAAAGGTATTGTTTGCTATAAATAACTTGTATTTCCATAGATTATATCTTTATTTATTGAATTAAACGCCTGCAAATATACGAAGTAGTAGTCACAGTAGTGTATTTGCAGTACATGTAGTAGCATATGGAAGCGGTCGTATTAAATTCTACTACAAAGTAGTAGTCGAAGTAGTGTATATTTGAGTACTGTAGTAGCATCTGGAAGCGGTCAGCGGTCGTTACGACGTTTTTTAACCCCCAAGCCCATTTAACCTCTTTACGCCCAGAATATCGAAAAATGATAAATAAAAACGTTCTAGCTAAGGCTTGTACCTATCTGTTCCAGAAGTCTGATTTAAAATATGTACTATAGATTACGAGCCAGCCTCGTCTGAAAATCATCGATTTAACATGGGAACCCTATGGCGTAGTAGGTTTTTAACGCCCAAACGCCCGAGTGCTGCCAACCGTTACTGGTGGGGGCTGGTCCAGCCGTTCCCACAGTATTCGGCTCTGCGCGGCCAGCACCTCCTACATCCCGGCGTTGTGATCCGACGGCCCGCCACCCCGGGACCCACACGGCGGCCTCTGACGTCATGAATGACGTCACACTACGTCGCCGGGTCGGCTGATTTCCACCCAGGGTAATAGAAAAACGGGTAGAACAGTAAGGAATGTAACGCCCAAATGAATTAGACAAAATATAATTTGTATCGTATCGCACGCCAGTGTCACTGATGCGGAGCGCATCAGTGACACTGGCGGTGTGTTACTGCCCTCCAGACGACGACGCTGCTATGGACAGGATAGCTGCCGCCCTGTCGGCAGTGCAACCACTGGACTGCAGAATCGTCGTAGTAGGAGATTTCAACCTACCTGAAATACACTGGTCATTGCGGCCGGTGTCACGGACGGTGCTGCTCCCGACGTTCGCAGAGCGACGAGCCGTGCAACTAAGTTCGTCGACTTGTGCGATGTACTAGGTCTCAAACAGTGGGTGTGCCAGCCCACTAGGGGTGAGAACATTCTCGACCTAGTGTTAACCAGGCGCATGTCGGCGCAGGTCATCGTGCGGGACGGCCTGCTCGTCTCTGACCACAGTGAGACAATCGCCACACTCAGCGTGCCGGTGAGCCGTCGGCCTGTGGTCAATCGGCACACCGCCCTTAACTACAAGCGGGCGGATTTCGACGGCCTGCGCCGGAGTCTCTCCCTGATCCCGTGGGGGCTACTGGATGACGTCGGAGTCGACGAAGCAGTGGACACCTTCTACACCCTGCTGGAGCCGGCCATCGCCGACCACGTCCCCACGGTGATCCTCCGGCGCCGTCTACCCCCGTGGTTCGATGGTGCGGTGCGAACCGCTCTCCGGCTGAAGGAGGCGGCTTTCCGGCGGCTGCGGAGAAATCCCGGTCCGGCGGTCCAGGCGGAGTTCGTGGACAAGAGACGTGCTCTTAAATCTGTATCTAGCTCTAAGTACTTTGAATATTTACGAAAGCTCACCGATGACTTTAAAACAAACCCAAAGCGCTATTGGTCATTCTTGAAATGTATAACAAAGAAATCTAGCATATCGCCGGTATTGTATAACTCTGACCGTGCACTCGTGTCGGATGACTTGGATCGCGCGGACTCTCTGAACGAGGCATTTGCCGCCAAGTTTACCGATCCGCTTGTGAAAAGCTACCCTGATACACCGACATTTCCAATCCAGACAATGAGTCAGCTGCATGTATCTGAGGCTGCTGTGCGAGCTGCGCTGGCGATGGTTAGTCCCAATAAGGCATGCGGGACAGACGACATCAGTGCTCGCATTATCATCGAGTGCGCGGATGAATTAGTCATTCCGCTCACTAAGATATGTAACCTTTCGGCCATGTCTGGTGTCTTCCCTGAGAGATGGAAGCGGGCAAATATTATACCATTATACAAGAAAGGCGACAAAAAAGAGCCTTCAAACTACAGATCTATTTCCCTGCTTCCTCTCTTCGGGAAGGTATTGGAGCGTGTTGTGTTCGACGAGCTATTTTATCATGCATCACCGGTTTTGAGCCAGCAGCAGCATGGTTTTATTCCTAGGCGTTCGTGCAGCACGAACTTAAGTGTTTATCTTAAGCACGCGTGGGAGGCCATATCGGACGGTTACCAGACGGACGTCATTTACACTGATTATTCGGCCGCTTTTCAGAGCGTCAACCATGCGCTTCTCATTCATAAGTTAAAACACTCCTACCATTTGAAGGAGCTCGCACTGAAATGGTTCGTCTCGTATCTGTCCGATAGACGCCAGAGAGTTATCGTCAACGGAAAAACCTCCGACTGGCAACCGGTTATCTCCGGTGTTCCAGAAGGATCACTGTTGACTCCCCTTCTCTTTTCGATGTTTATTAACGATCTACCGTGCCAAATAGAATCCGGCTGCCTTCTGTATGCCGATGATGTCAAAATTTTCCGTAAAATCACCACTCCATCTGACGGACTGTTGCTGCAGAGGGATCTTAGCCATCTGGCAGCGTGGTCCGTCAGGTGGGGACTGGCTCTCAACCCTGCAAAATGCAAATCGTTTACGATGACTCTCAGGCGTGCACCCGTCCAGACCAAGTATTTTATCGCTGGTACCGAGCTGGAACATGTGAGTAAGATCAGGGACCTGGGTGTAACGATGGACACCAAATTAACTTTCGCACCACATGTATCGGATACTGTCAGCAGGGCCAACCGTGCACTCGGCCTCCTTATCCGCTCTTTCCAAGTAGGTACCAGCAAGTCAAAATTCAACCGAAGCGCAGTACTGGCTGCGTACTTCGCGAATGTGCGATCGATTTTTAGAATATTGCAGCGTGGTCTGGGCGGGGGCGGCCAACTCCCACAAGGTGCGGGTCGATCGAGTGCAGCACAAGTTCCTCATTTGGCTGCTAGCTCACACTTCCTCCGGACAAACGAATGATCTTTCTTATGGTAGCCTTCTGCTCCATTTCAAAATTCCATCTTTAGCACAACGCAGAGTGCAGCATGACATGCTCTTCCTGAGGAACATTATGCGGGGGAGAGTGGATTCTCAGGTTCTGCTCAACTCTTTTCCTCTGCACGTGCCGCCTCGATCGACCCGCACCCTCACCCTGTTCGCCGTGCCTCGAGCTCGAGTCAGAACTATCGAATCAGGGATGTTATGCAGGATCCCTAAAGCCATGAATGTTTTCTTGGCCAGTCATTTGAACGTAGACATCTTTCATGACAGTTTTGGCGTTTTTAGAGCTCTCGTGATCAGGTACGTTTTAACCGCATAGTCATCATCACTTCGTTCATCATGTCATTCATCTTCTACTTTTATAACGACTTTAGGCTGTGATATATGTGTTGTGTTTCATGTCTTTTGTCTTTTTGACTTCGCCTGTCAGTGGAGTATGACTCTGTTGGCGATGAAAGCAAATACACAAATAAACAAATAAACCCACACCCGAACCAGATTCGATGACGGACCTGATTTCCGGGTCGGCAGCTCGGGGTAGGTCTAAAAGGGAGCACTGCTCTGTCAGGAGCAATCAACGTCCCGTGAGCCTGAAAATGCCAGTAGCATTTGGGTTGTCATGGGATGCGTCTTGCGACTAGTGATGAAGGCTGCAGCATACATGGGGATATGACTGATTCTGCAGATTCTAATAACTTCCTTCAGCTGTGAACGGTTGTGCTGTGTGAAGTCGTTATTTAGAAGAGCGTCCACTTCCGGTACTGACATATTGCATTTAATTTAAGAAAACAGCATACTCCAAGGAAATAGTGAATAGGGAGTGAAAATAGCATATTATCTTCTAACATTTTAACAGCATTTCTGAGGAAATTGTGTTCATAGTGTTGTAAACGCAAAACTAGTAGACAGGAAGAGTTTCAGCGCTCTCGGTCAACGATGACACGGAATATAAAATAAAATCGCTTCAAGTTTGTGGGTAAAGTTTTCCAAGTTTTGAAGATACTTTAAACGTGTTTTATTGTTTTATTAACCCGCGGCAGTTACTGGGATATGTTCCATAACGCGACTTACTGGGGGGTGGGGGGCTATTTCCCCCCTCGGATCTCCGGAACTACTGAACCGATTTTAAAAATTCGAACGGCATTCGATAGCCCTGGAGCATTTGTCGAAGATCAATTAATATTGTTGACATCGGAGCCCCCGATGACGTCAAACGTCACGTTAAACACACAATGTTTGACCGTGTCATAAAGGTCTCGGTAGATGGAATTGTCGTGCAAAATTGCGATATTAAACGCATAAGCAGTCAATAAATTGGTAAGACTCGTGTGTCTTACACATCTAAGTACCATTCTAAGCTTTTGATGACCTTGGGTCAGGTCAAGGTCATCCGAGGTCACGAAGTCAAACTGCCTATTACGGTCGCGTTATAACACACGTTTATGGGTTCGTTTTTCGTCTAGAACGCGAAAAATGACCATTCAACATCGTTTGATCCATATAAATAGAAGTAAAAAGCAAAAACGGAAATGCATTTTTTTTTATGCATGGTAATGTCGTGAGAGGTCGTTTTTTTGTCTTTGAAAGTTCATAAGTCAGTCATTTTTGACGATATCGACTTCAAATTTGGTACACATATTCACCGGACATGTCCCGATCACATATTTTCCTGTTTTGGGATAACTCTAATTTTGTTTTTAATGTTGCAAAAACAATTTTGTTTTTGTCTGGATTTCTCAAGATTTTGAATTTCAATCAAACTCGGAAATCTGAGATAACAGTTTCATAGCCGAGTCTGTTTTTAGTCATTGGATTTATGACAATTTAATTTATCTTGACAATTATACTTTTGACAGCGCTTTTCGCAAACCCTTATTTTTCAACTAAAACTGTAGAACATGACGTCACGCTGACTTCATTCCCGGTTGACTTATACTAACCTCATCTTATTCCTTTGTCCAAAATGTGTAAAATTGATATGAGAGAGGATATTAATAGTTTGGTGACGATATTGGTGTGGTTGAGGAGATATTGTAAAATAACGGGAGGGGGGAAACAGTAACTCGCGGGTGAAAAGCTATTCAATAAAAAAAAATGAAGTTACTGTTCACTGGCGTAGCGTTTCATTCACAAAATAAGTGCCACGCTATCAACCGGCCATCCAACGGCGCCCGACAAGGGCCCTACGCCTCAGACGCAGCAGACCAAAACACCATATAGGGCTGGTAAATTGTTTAAAGACACGGTTTTATGGATGATAATAATGAAGGTTAAACAATTATGTCTCCAGTGTAGTTACATTTTGAAGTTAAATGCTTTTGTCGATTATTTATTGAAAGTCCTGCAAATTGCATTCCAACCAATTCAAATTGATTGCATTGCTGCATTTTCTGACCTAGTAAACTTAAAATTCAATGGATTGGGTTGATCATGAATCCAATCAATAAAATCAATCTGCTCCGTTCTTTATTATACATCAAGTGATATTTCAGTCGACGAGTCTTATGTTCTCCCTGCCAGTTGATTTTCCACACATTTTCTTTCAGTGAAACGTTTACTGACGACACAGGGGTTTCATGATTCAAGCTATGACATCAAATGTTCAACCACTGGAGCTGACCTTTACCAACCATCGGCGTTCTCCCACCAGCAACACAGTCCTGCAGTCTACAGCCAACAGACGTCTCCCACCAGCAACACAGCCCTGCAGTCTACAGCCAGCAGACGTCTCCCACCAGCAACACAGCCCTGCAGTCTACAGCCAGCAGACGTCTCCCACCAGCAACACAGTCCTGCAGCCTACAGCCAACAGACGTCTCCCACCAGCAACACAGTCCTGCAGTCTACAGCCAGCAGACGTCTCCCACCAGCAACACAGCCCTGCAGTCTACAGCCAACAGACGTCTCCCACCAGCAACACAGCCCTGCAGTCTACAGCCAGCAGACGTCTCCCACCAGCAACACAGCCCTGCAGTCTACAGCCAGCAGACGTCTCCCACCAGCAACACAGCCCTGCAGTCTACAGCCAACAGACGTCTCCCACCAGCAACACAGTCCTGCAGTCTACAGCCAGCAACACAGTCCTGCAGTCTACAGCCAGCAGACGTCTCCCACCAGCAACACAGTCCTGCAGTCTACAGCCAGCAGACGTCTCCCACCAACAACACAGTCCTGCAGTCTACAGCCAGCAACACAGTCCTGCAGTCTACAGCCAACAGACGTCTCCCACCAGCAACACAGTCCTGCAGTCTACAGCCAGCAACACAGTCCTGCAGTCTACAGCCAGCAGACGTCTCCCACCAGCAACACAGCCCTGCAGTCTACAGCCAGCAGACGTCTCCCACCAACAACACAGTCCTGCAGTCTACAGCCAGCAACACAGTCCTGCAGTCTACAGCCAACAGACGTCTCCCACCAGCAACACAGTCCTGCAGTCTACAGCCAACAGACGTATCCCACCAACAACACAGTCCTGCAGTCTACAGCCAACAGACGTCTCCCACCAGCAACACAGCCCTGCAGTCTACAGCCAACAGACGTCTCCCACCAGCAACACAGTCCTGCAGTCTACAGCCAACAGACGTCTCCCACCAGCAACACAGCCCTGCAGTCTACAGCCAGCAGACGTCTCCCACCAGCAACACAGTCCTGCAGTCTACAGACAACAGACGTCTCCCACCAGCAACACAGCCCTGCAGTCTACAGCCAACAGACGTCTCCCACCAGCAACACAGTCCTGCAGTCTACAGCCAACAGACGTCTCCCACCAGCAACACAGCCCTGCAGTCTACAGCCAACAGACGTCTCCCACCAGCAACACAGTCCTGCAGTCTACAGCCAACAGACGTCTCCCACCAGCAACACAGTCCTGCAGTCTACAGCCAACAGACGTCTCCCACCAGCAACACAGTCCTGCAGTCTACAGCCAACAGACGTATCCCACCAGCATAACAGTCCTGCAGTCTACAGCCAACAGACGTCTCCCACCAGCAACACAGTCCTGTAGTCTACAGCCAACAGACGTCTCCCACCAGCATAACGGTCCTGCAGTCCACAGCCAACAACACAGTCCTGCAGTCTACAGCCAACAGACGTCTCCCACCAGCAACACAGTCCTGCAGTCTACAGCCAACAGACGTCTCCCACCAGCAACACAGTCCTGCAGTCTACAGCCAACAGACGTCTCCCACCAGCAACACAGTCCTGCAGTCTACAGCCAATAGACGTCTCCCACCAGCAACACAGTCCTGCAGTCTACAGCCAACAGACGTCTCCCACCAGCAACACAGCCCTGCATTCTACAGCCAGCAACACAGTCCTGCAGTCTACAGCTAGCAGACGTCTCCCACCAGCAACACAGCCCTGCAGTCTACAGCCAACAGACGTCTCCCACCAGCAACACAGTCCTGCAGTCTACAGCCAGCAACACAGTCCTGCAGTCTACAGCCAACAGACGTCTCCCACCAGCAACACAGCCCTGCAGTCTACAGCCAACAGACGTCTCCCACCAACAACACAGTCCTGCAGTCTACAGCCAGCAGACGTCTCCCACCAGCAACACAGTCCTGCAGTCTACAGCCAACAGACGTCTCCCACCAGCAACACAGTCCTGTAGTCTACAGCCAACAGACGTCTCCCACCAACAACACAGTCCTGCAGTCTACATCCAGCAGACGTCTCCCACCAGCAACACAGCCCTGCAGTCTACAGCCAGCAACACAGTCCTGCAGTCTACAGCTAGCAGACGTCTCCCACCAGCAACACAGTCCTGCAGTCTACAGCCAACAGACGTCTCCCACCAGCAACACAGTCCTGTAGTCTACAGCCAACAGACGTCTCCCACCAGCAACACAGCCCTGCAGTCTACAGCCAGCAGACGTCTCCCACTAGCAACACATCCCTGCAGTCTACAGCCAGCAGACGTCTCCCACCAGCAACACAGTCCTGCAGTCTACAGCCAGCAGACGTCTCCCACCAGCAACACAGTCCTGTACTCTACAGCCAACAGACGTCTCCCACCAGCAACACAGTCCTGCAGTCTACAGCCAGCAACACAGTCCTGCAGTCTACATCCAGCAGACGTCTCCCACCAGCAACACAGTCCTGCAGTCTACAGCCAACAGACGTCTCCCACCAGCAACACAGTCCTGTAGTCTACAGCCAACAGACGTCTCCCACCAGCAACACAGCCCTGCAGTCTACAGTCAGCAGACGTCTCCCACCAGCAACACAGTCCTGCAGTCTACAGCCAACCGACGTCTCCCACCAGCAACACAGTCCTGCAGTCTACAGCCAGCAGACGTCTCCCACCAGCAACACAGTCCTGTAGTCTACAGCCAACAGACGTCTCCCACCAGAAACACAGCCCTGCAGTCTACAGCCAGCACACGTCTCCCACCAGCAACACAGTCCTGCAGCCTACAGCCAACAGACGTCTCCCACCAGCAACACAGTCATGCAGTCTACAGCCAGCATACGTCTCCCACCAGAAACACAGTCCTGCAGTCTACAGCCAACAGACGTCTCCCACCAGAAACACAGCCCTGCAGTCTACAGCCAGCACACGTCTCCCACCAGCAACACAGTCCTGCAGCCTACAGCCAACAGACGTCTCCCACCAGCAACACAGTCCTGCAGTCTACAGCCAACAGACGTCTCCCACCAGCAACACAGTCCTGCAGTCTACAGCCAACAGACGTCTCCCACCAGCAACACAGTCCTGCAGTCCACAGCCAACAACACAGTCCTGCAGTCTACAGCCAACAGACGTCTCCCACCAGCAACACAGTCCTGCAGTCTACAGCCAACAGACGTCTCCCACCAGCAACACAGTCCTGTAGTCTACAGCCAACAGACGTCTCCCACCAGCAACACAGTCCTGCAGTCTACAGCCAGCAGACGTCTCCCACCAGAAACACAGTCCTGCAGTCTACAGCCAGCAGACGTCTCCCACCAGCAACACAGTCCTGCAGTCTACAGCCAACAGACGTATCCCACCAGCAACACAGTCCTGCAGTCTACAGCCAACAGACGTCTCCCACCAGCAACACAGTCCTGCAGTCCACAGCCAACAACACAGTCCTGCAGTCTACAGCCAACAGACGTCTCCCACCAGCAACACAGTCCTGTAGTCTACAGCCAACAGACGTCTCCCACCAGCAACACAGTCTTGCAGTCTACAGCCAACAGACGTCTCCCACCAGCAACACAGCCCTGCAGTCTACAGCCAACAGACGTCTCCCACCAGCAACACAGCCCTGCAGTCTACAGCCAGCAGACGTCTCCCACCAGCAACACAGTCCTGCAGTCTACAGCCAACAGACGTCTCCCACCAGCAACACAGCCCTGCAGTCTACAGCCAACAGACGTCTCCCACCAGCATAACAGTCCTGCAGTCCACAGCCAGCAACACAGTCCTGCAGTCTACAGCCAACAGACGTCTCCCACCAGCAACGCAGTCCTGCAGTCTACAGCCAGCAGACGTTTCCCACCAGCAACACAGTCCTGCAGTCTACAGCCAACAGACGTCTCCCACCAGCAACACAGTCCTGCAGTCTACAGCCAACAGACGTCTCCCACCAGCAACACAGTCCTGCAGTCTACAGCCAACAGACGTATCCCACCAGAAACACAGCCCTGCAGTCTACAGTCAGCAGACGTCTCCCACCAGCAACACAGTCCTGCAGTTTACAGCCAACAGACGTCTCCCACCAGCAACACAGCCCTGCAGTCTACAGCCAGCAACACAGTCCTGCAGTCTACAGCCAACAGACGTCTCCCACCAGCAACACAGTCCTGTAGTCTACAGCCAACAGACGTCTCCCACCAGCAACACAGCCCTGCAGTCTACAGCCAGCAACACAGTCCTGCAGTCTACAGCCAACAGACGTCTCCCACCAGCAACACAGCCCTGCAGTCTACAGCCAACAGACGTCTCCCACCAGCAACACAGTCCTGTAGTCTACAGCCAACAGACGTCTCCCACCAGCAACACAGCCCTGCAGTCTACAGTCAGCAGACGTCTCCCACCAGCAACACAGTCCTGCAGTCTACAGCCAACAGACGTCTCCCACCAGCAACACAGTCCTGCAGTCTACAGCCAACAGACGTCTCCCACCAGCAACACAGCCCTGCAGTATACAGCCAGCAGACGTCTCCCACCAGCAACACAGTCCTGCAGTCTACAGCCAACAGACGTCTCCCACCAGCAACACAGTCCTGCAGTCTACAGCCAACAGACGTATCCCACCAGCATAACGGTCCTGCAGTCTACAGCCAACAGACGTCTCCCACCAGCAACACAGTCCTGTAGTCTACAGCCAACAGACGTCTCCCACCAGCAACACAGTCCTGCAGTCTACAGCCAACAGACGTCTCCCACCAGCAACACAGCCCTGCAGTCTACAGCCAACAGACGTATCCCACCAGCAACACAGTCCTGCAGTCTACAGCCAGCAACACAGTCCTGCAGTCTACAGCCAACAGACGTCTCCCACCAGCAACACAGTCCTGCAGTCTACAGCCAGCAGACGTCTCCCACCAGCAACACAGCCCTGCAGTCTTCAGCCAACAGACGTCTCCCACCAGCAACACAGTCCTGCAGTCTACAGCCAACAGACGTCTCCCACCAGCAACACAGCCCTGCAGTCTACAGCCAGCAGACGTCTCCCACCAGCAACACAGCCCTGCAGTCTACAGCCAGCAGACGTCTCCCACCAGCAACACAGTCCTGCAGTCTACAGCCAGCAACACAGTCCTGCAGTCTACAGCCAACAGAGTCTCCCACCAGCAACACAGTCCTGCAGTCTACAGCCAACAGACGTCTCCCACCAGCAACACAGTCCTGCAGTCTACAGCCAACAGAGTCTCCCACCAGCAACACAGTCCTGCAGTCTACAGCCAACAGACGTCTCCCACCAGCAACACAGTCCTGCAGTCTACAGCCAACAGACGTCTCCCACCAGCAACACAGTCCTGCAGTCTACAGCCAGCAGACGTCTCCCACCAGCAACACAGTCCTGCGGTATACAGCCAGCAGACGTCTCCCACCAGCAACACAGCCCTGCAGTCTACAGCCAACAGACGTCTCCCACCAGCAACACAGTCCTGCAGTCTACAGCCAACAGACGTCTCCCACCAGCAACACAGTCCTGCAGTCTACAGCCAGCAACACAGTCCTGCAGTCTACAGCCAACAGACGTCTCCCACCAGCAACCTGTAGACGTCCTGTAGTCTACAGCCAACAGACGTCTCCCACCAGCAACACAGTCCTGCAGTCTACAGCCAGCAGACGTCTCCCACCAGCAACACTGTCCTGCAGTCTACAGCCAGCAGACGTCTCCCACCAGCAACACAGCCCTGCAGTCTACAGTCAGCAGACGTCTCCCACCAGCAACACAGTCCTGCAGTCTACAGCCAACAGACGTCTCCCACCAGCAACACAGTCCTGTAGTCTACAGCCAACAGACGTCTCCCACCAGCAACACAGTCCTGCAGTCTACAGCCAACAGACGTCTCCCACCAGCAACACAGTCCTGCAGTCTACAGCCAACAGACGTCTCCCACCAGCAACACAGTCCTGTAGTCTACAGCCAACAGACGTCTCCCACCAGCAACACAGTCCTGCAGTCTACAGCCAGCAGACGTCTCCCACCAGCAACACAGTCCTGCAGTCTACAGCCAACAGACGTCTCCCACCAGCAACACAGTCCTGCAGTCTACAGCCAACAGACGTCTCCCACCAGCAACACAGCCCTGCAGTCTACAGCCAGCAACACAGTCCTGCAGTTTACAGCTAGCAGACGTCTCCCACCAGCAACACAGTCCTGCAGTCTACAGCCAACAGACGTCTCCCACCAGCAACACAGCCCTGCAGTCTACAGCCAACAGACGTCTCCCACCAGCAACACAGTCCTGCAGTCTACAGCCAGCAGACGTCTCCCACCAGCAACACAGCCCTGCAGTCTACAGCCAACAGACGTCTCCCACCAGCAACACAGCCCTGCAGTCTACAGTCAGCAGACGTCTCCCACCAGCAACACAGTCCTGCAGTCTACAGCCAACAGACGTCTCCCACCAGCAACACAGTCCTGTAGTCTACAGCCAACAGACGTCTCCCACCAGCAACACAGTCCTGCAGTCTACAGCCAACAGACGTCTCCCACCAGCAACACAGTCCTGCAGTCTACAGCCAACAGACGTCTCCCACCAGCAACACAGTCCTGCAGTCTACAGCCAACAGACGTCATACGGCCATTCACCACCAACAAATATATTTGGCGACACGGACGAGGTCGTTCTCAATTATGCCGTCAATTCGGTTATATGTTTTGCTGATTGGCTTTCCTTTGTCCAGACTGCGTGATGTGCCTCGCCATTAGCGGCTGATTCGGCGCTCGGATGCCGCTCGGATGCCGCTCGGATGCCGCTCGGATGCCGCTCGGATGCCGCTCGGATGTTTCTGTACCGCGATATGGGGCAACGGCCCGCGGGGCAACGCCGAAATAACATGCGGGCGCATCCGCCCTTAATTATCGAGATTTGCTGATGAATGGTGTGCGTGCGAGAGATAAAGGTGGTCATGCTCTGCCCACGCCTCCGTCTCGCGGAGGGGCGCAACCGGGGGCTGGCCGCGCCGGAGAGAAGCCACCGGAGGAGTGATGCGACCGTTTCCGGCAGACGCGCCGTGACGGTGGTCATGTCGGCTTCGACAGGGCCGCCTCCGGCCGGCCTGCGCTACCGTCGGTAGCGGCGACGGTGTCGGCGGCGGTGGCGGGCCGCACTCGGCGGCGGGCGGCGGCGGCGGCCGGTCGGCAAGTTGCCCGGCCCGACCCGGCTCGATATCGCAGTGCGCTCGCTCGCGACACGGTGGTCCGCGCCGCGAACTGCCGCTGGTCACGGCCGCCGTACGGCCGGCTCCGATTGATTCGCTGGCCATGGCTCACGAGACGGACTGCAATGACTCGGTGTCCCGCGGTAACGTCGTCGGCGTCGGCGGCGGCGGTGCGTTCGCGTACGATGCGGATATGGAGGAGGGACTGGAGGCGTACAACACCACCTCGGCGGCAGAGCTGACCTGGCTGGTGCCGATCGGTGCCGCGCTCTACCTGCTCAGCTTCGTCACCTTCGTCGGCAACGCCATGGTGATGCACGCCTTCCGCACGGAGAAACGCCTTCAGACGGTGAGTAACGCACCCCGCGGCGACAGGGGTCAGTAGGTAACGCACCACGCGGCGACAGGGGTCAGTAGGTAACGCACCCCGCGGCGACAGGGGTCAGTAGGTAACGCACCACGCGGCGACAGGGGTCAATAGGTAGGGCACCCCGCAGCGACAGGGGTCAGTAGGTAACGCACCCCGCGGCGACAGGGATCAATAGGTAGGGCACCCCGCAGCGACAGGGGTCAGTAGGAAACGCACCACGCGGCGACAGGGGTCAGTAGGTAACGCACCACGCGGCGACAGGGGTCAATAGGTAGGGCACCACGTGGCGCCAGGGGTTAGGTAACGCACCACGCGGCGACAGGGGTCAATAGGTAGGGCACCCCGCAGCGACAGGGGTCAGTAGGAAACGCACCCCGCGGCGACAGGGATCAGTAGGTAATGCACCCCGCGGCGACAGGGGTCAATAGGTAACGCACCCCACGGCGACATGGTTCAGTAGGTAACGCACCACGCGGCGACAGGGGTCAGTAGGTAACGCACCACGCGGCGACAGGGGTAAATAGGTAACGCACCACGCGGTGACAGGGTTCAGTAGGTAGGGCACCCCGTGACGACAGGGGTCAGTAGGTAACGCACCACGCGGCGACAGGGGTCAATAGGTAGGGCACCACGCGGCGCCAGGGGTTAGTAGGTAACGCACCACGCGGCGACAGGGGTCAATAGGTAGGGCACCACGCGGCGCCAGGGGTTAGTAGGTAACGCACCACGCGGCGACAGGGGTCAATAGGTAGGGTACCCCGTGACGACAGGGGTCAGTCAATAGGTAGGGCACCACGCGGCGACAGGGGTCAATAGGTAGGGCACCACGTGGCGCCAGGGGTTAGGTAACGCACCACGCGGCGACAGGGGTCAATAGGTAGGGCACCACGCGGCGCCAGGGGTTAGTAGGTAACGCACCACGCGGCGACAGGGGTCAATAGGTAGGGCACCCCGTGACGACAGGGGTCAGTCAATAGGTAGGGCACCACGCGGCGACAGGGGTCAATAGGTAGAGCACCACGCGGCGCCAGGGGTCAGTAGGTAACGCACCACGCGGCGACAGGGGTCAATAGGTAGGGCACCACGCGGCGCCAGGGGTTAGTAGGTAACGCACCACGCGGCGACAGGGGTCAATAGGTAGGGCACCACGCGGCGCCAGGGGTTAGTAGGTAGCGCACCACGCGGCGACAGGGGTCAATAGGTAGGGCACCACGCGGCGCCAGGGGTTAGTAGGTAACGCACCACGCGGCGACAGGGGTCAATAGGTAGGGCACCACGCGGCGCCAGGGGTTAGTAGGTAACGCACCACGCGGCGACAGGGGTCAATAGGTAGGGCACCACGCGGCGCCAGGGGTTAGTAGGTAACGCACCACGCGGCGACAGGGGTCAATAGGTAGGGCACCACGCGGCGCCAGGGGTTAGTAGG
>JAXIVJ010001767.1:67500-127593 GCA_036785665.1 Chirona hameri
GTTTTGTTTATAAATGACTCCAATGTCCCTTCCCGTACGCCCGCTTAGGGCTTTACATTGTTTTGTTTCCTCAGGAAGTAGGTACTTACCCATTCTGATTCCCAACGCCTGACTGCAGCCGCAGCGACAACCGACACGGTGACCAACACTTCACAACACTAGCTTCACCTTCTCACCAACGCTTCACTTCCCATCTACACCGCATCTGCGCCGAGCACGATAAACACCACCGCACGCCGCCGCGGCAACGTTCAAACTGCGACAGACGGCTTCGTGAGAACCGCTGCGCGCGCTTGAAGCACCCGCGAGCAACCATAGCAACGCAACAGACTTGAAACTCATGCAGTCAAAACCAGGTCAAAACCACCTTCTTGCAAGCTCCCGATCAATTACTCAAGGGCCTACTCAAAGGGCTGCTTCGTGATCAGTTTGCAGCGTGTCAAAGCTGGATCAGCTGAGCATGGCGAGTCTGTGGCTGGAGTCCAGATGCAGCCTGAGGCTTGTTAGCAGCTGGTAAATGAAAGAGGATGTACCTTGTCATTCAATAAGGCAAAAAACATCCCAAAACCATGATATGTGTTGTTTTAACCCGCGCGGCGCTGGGGTCTCCAGCCGAACGCGCGGCGCTGGGGGGGGGGGTAAATTTTACCCCCCCTCGTATCTTCCGAACCAATAACCGCAGCGAGACGCGCAATGCGGCGATCGCAAGCTCTCAACGAGAAGAATCGAATGCATACTCGAAATTCTTAAAATAAGGTCACATGTCAGGTCACGGTCAGGTCAAGTGTAAAATGTAAGTATTTTAGTTTTTGGGGCTATACATTCCATCCAAAGCCTTATATTGCAACTATTATCTCACAAAGTGCTCCAGAATGTATAATTCATTTCCCGCATAAGTAAAACTGAAATTGTAAGCAAAGGTCAAGGTCAAGGTCAGGTCACACAAGGTCACAGGTCTACGAAAGCCATGCGACACATGTTGTATGGGTTATTTTACACGTATAATTCGATAGAAGCAACCATTTTCACAGCCTGACACCATATAATCGTCCTCAGGTCAAGGTCAGGTCACAATAAGGTCAAAATTTGAAATTAATTAATCTAAATAAACATTGCATGTTTCTAGACTAGTTTTGTCTTCGAAATACAGTGGAGGCATTTATTTGTCTGTATCTGGTCAGTAAAAGCCAAAAAACGCAATTAAAAAAAATGACGTCATGAGTTACTTGTTCTTAGAGAGCCATAAGTCAGTCAAAAATAAAGAAATTGCTTTGAAATTTGGTTTGAACATCGTTCATACTCAGTTCTCTAATATATCTTCCGTTTTTTTGAAAATCTTCAAACAAAAAACTTTTGTGGAAATTCTTCCCCAAAAATGTGAAAATCTGAGATAGCCATGTCAAAGACAATGCTATTTCCCTTCTTTTGACGCCTTTTATTTGCAATTTGCAGTAACACGCTATTTTCTACGATTTTTCAAACATTTAACGTTTTTTCACCAAAAATGACATGGCATGACGTCACTAAAACGTCATTATCTGCCACAAATTTTCACGAATTTAAAAACAAAAATGGCAGAAGCCGTAGAATTGATGCACCATAAGCTACCGTAAGTTTTACTTTGATAACTGTCATAGTTGTCAAGTTATGGAGAAAATTCGGGAGTGGGGGTAAAATTTACCCCCCAGCACCGCGCGGGTTAATAGCCGAGTGACAAGGGTAAGCCTGGTGCCTTATTTCATAACAAGGTTACAACACTGTCCAGGTTTTCTGCAGGTATTCTTTACACTGTCCAGGCTCGTATAAGGTTGTGTTATTTGAATACCAGCAAGGCGATGACTTGTTTGAAGCCCTTGCGTTGACATATAGCTTGTCAATATTTTTTACAGTGTGGCTGTGGCTCTTGTTTTTTGTTTAGCATAGTTGGTTCATTGTTTCACATTTATAGTATACAAGTAAATATGCTAGGATAATGATTGCAAGTTTGGTGAAAATAATTATATGCTTAATCTTAACCCGCGAGTTACTGGGGGGCTATTTTTTGCCCCCCCCCCTCCCGTTATTTTGCAATAACTCCTAAACGAACACTGGTATCGTCACCAAACTTGCAGTACCTTCTCTAACATCAATTCTACACATGTTGGCAAACGGAAAAATATGAGACTATGATAGGTCAACCGGGAATGACGTCAGAGTGACGTCATGTTCTTCGGTTTTTGTTGCAAAATAATGGTTTGCGGAAAACGCTGTCAAAGGTACGATATTTGAGATAAACTACATTGTTATAAATCAAATTACTAACAATAGACCGGGCTATGAAACTGCTATCTCGAATTTTTCAGGTTTTTCGAAATTCAAAATTTTGAGAAATCCAAATACATTTTTTTTTTAAACAAAATTTTCAAGAAAAAATCACAATTATCCAAAAACCGGAATATATGTGATCGAGACGTATGCGGTGAATATGTGTACCAAATTTAAAGTCGATATCTTTAAAAATAACCGAGTTATCACCTTTAAATGACAAAAATCGACCACTTCTCACAGCATTACTATGCATAAAAAACGCATTTCCATTTTTGCTTTTTACTTATATTTATATGGAACAAACAATGTTCTAAGGTAATTTTTCGCGTTCTAGACGAAAAACAAACCCATAAACATGTGTTACAACGCATAATGACCGTAATCTGCAGTTTGACCTCGTGACCTCGGATGACCTTGACCTGACCCAAGGTCATAAACAGCTTAGAAAGGTACTTAGAAGTGTCAGACACACGAATGATACCGATTTATCGACAGTTTATGCGTTTAATATCGCAATTTTGCGCGACAATTCCATCCATCGAGACCTTTTGACACGGTCAAACATTTTGTACTTGACCTGAGCTGTGACGTCATCGGTGACCCTGAGGTCAACAAAATTATGTTTCCCTCGATCAATTTCACAGGGATATCGAATGCCGTTTGAATTTTTACATTCGGTCCAGTAGTTCCGGAGATCAGAGGGGGGGGCTAAAAATAGCCCCCCCCCCCCCCCCCAGTAAGTCGCGTTATGAAATATACCCCAGTAACTCGCGGGTTAACGGACCGGACTGGGCCTGGGCCTCAATATTATGAATTTGACCGGGCCTGGTCCGGGCCTGGGCTTGGTGTTCATGGGTCTGGGCCGAGCCGGGCTGGGGTTAGGTGGGCCCGTGACGAACACTGCTGCATGCCATTTTAAACAAACAGGTTCTCGTTTTGAAGCATAACGTAAAAGGAACACTTAAGAAGTAGGTGCGTTCTGTGCAGCTGTTATATTGTCTGAGTATGTTTTAGCCCAGAACTGCATCAAAGCTGTCTTAGCGTATCATTTATGGTTGAACTTCACAGGCCTTCGTTACCCCCACAGAATGGCTCCGTTACCCCAAATGGGGTAATGCCTCACCGTTTGGGAACCACTGCTCTAAAGGTCTAGCTGACCCCAATGCCACATTTCTCCTGCAACCGTCTCTGAGCGTGGCAGATCAGAGTCCAACTGAATCATGGGCGAGAGGTGCCGGGGGAGGGGAGGGGGAGGCGGTCTTGTCATATGTTGGTACTGACGAACTTATGAGCGAAAATCGATTCGGAGAGCCCCAGTACACATATCATTAGCTGGTGTTCTGATTAGATGAGGACACTGAATATATAGCAGCCCACAGGGAGGCTCGTCTGATGTCGCTGGCCGAATGTTACCTCACTCGTCAGTTCGGACTAGTAGAGCAGTGTTTCATGCTGCGGTGATACTGGTGCAGTGGACGTGATCAGTGTGTAGTGGACGTGATCAGTGTGTAGTTGATTATCAATGGGGGCGTCGGACGCTGCGGTGATACTGGTGCAGTGGACGTGATCAGTGTGTAGTTGATTGTCAATGGGGACGTCGGACGCTGCGGTGATACTGGTGCAGTGGACGTGATCAGTGTGTAGTTGATTGTCAATGGGGGCGTCGGACGCTGCGGTGATACTGGTGCAGTGGACGTGATCAGTGTGTAGTTGATTGTCAATGGGGGCGTCGGACGCTGCGGTGATACTGGTGCAGTGGACGTGATCAGTGTGTAGTTGATTGTCAATGGGGGCGTCGGACGCTGCGGTGATACTGGTGCAGTGGACGTGATCAGTGTGTAGTTGATTATCAATGGGGGCGTCGGACGCTGCGGTGATACTGGTGCAGTGGACGTGATCAGTGTGTAGTGGACGTGATCAGTGTGTAGTGGACGTGATCAGTGTGTAGTTGATTATCAATGGGGGCGTCGGACGCTGCGGTGATACTGGTGCAGTGGACGTGATCAGTGTGTAGTTGATTATCAATGTGGGGCGTCGGACGCTGCGGTGATACTGGTACAGTGGACGTGATCAGTGTGTAGTGGACGTGATCAGTGTGTAGTGGACGTGATCAGTGTGTAGTTGATTATCAATGGGGGCGTCGGACGCTGCGGTGATACTGGTGCAGTGGACGTGATCAGTGTGCAGTGGACGTGATCAGTGTGTAGTTGATTATCAGTGGGGGCGTCGGACGCTGCGGTGATACTGGTGCAGTGGACGTGATCAGTGTGTAGTTGATTATCAGTGGGGGCGTCGGACGCTGCGGTGATACTGGTGCAGTGGACGTGATCAGTGTGTAGTTGATTATCAGTGGGGGCGTCGGACGCTGCGGTGATACTGGTACAGTGGACGTGATCAGTGTGTAGTTGATTATCAGTGGGGGCGTCGGACGCTGCGGTGATACTGGTGCAGTGGACGTGATCAGTGTGTATGTAGTTGATTGTCAATGGGGGCGTCGGACGCTGCGGTGATACTGGTACAGTGGACGTGATCAGTGTGTAGTTGATTATCAGTGGGGGCGTCGGACGCCGCGGTGATACTGGTGCAGTGGACGTGATCAGTGTGCAGTGGACGTGATCAGTGTGTAGTTGATTATCAGTGGGGGCGTCGGACGCTGCGGTGATACTGGTGCAGTGGACGTGATCAGTGTGTAGTTGATTATCAGTGGGGGCGTCGGACGCTGCGGTGATACTGGTGCAGTGGACGTGATCAGTGTGTAGTTGATTATCAGTAGGGGCGTCGGACGCTGCGGTGATACTGGTACAGTGGACGTGATCAGTGTGTAGTTGATTATCAGTGGGGGCGTCGGACGCTGCGGTGATACTGGTGCAGTGGACGTGATCAGTGTGTAGTTGATTGTCAATGGGGGCGTCGGACGCTGAGGTGATACTGGTACAGTGGACGTGATCAGTGTGTAGTTGATTATCAGTGGGGGCGTCGGACGCTGCGGTGATACTGGTGCAGTGGACGTGATCAGTGTGCAGTGGACGTGATCAGTGTGTAGTTGATTATCAGTGGGGGCGTCGGACGCTGCGGTGATACTGGTGCAGTGGACGTGATCAGTGTGTAGTTGATTATCAATGGGGGCGTCGGACGCTGCGGTGATACTGGTATAGTGGACGTGATCAGTGTGTAGTTGATTATCAGTGGGGGCGTCGGACGCTGCGGTGATACTGGTGCAGTGGACGTGATCAGTGTGTAGTTGATTGTCAATGGGGGCGTCGGACGCTGCGGTGATACTGGTGCAGTGGACGTGATCAGTTTGTAGTTGATTGTCAGTGGGGGCGTCGGACGTTGCGGTGATACTGGTGCGGTGGACGTGATCAGTGTGTAGTTGATTGTCAATGGGGGCGTCGGACGCTGCGGTGATACTGGTGCGGTGGACGTGATCAGTGTGTAGTTGATTGTCAATGGGGGCGTCGGACGCAGCGGTGATACTGGTACAGTGGACGTGATCAGTGTGTAGTTGATTATCAGTGGGGGCGTCGGACGCTGCGGTGATACTGGTGCAGTGGACGTGATCAGTGTGTAGTTGATTGTCAATGGGGGCGTCGGACGCTGCGGTGATACTGGTGCAGTGGACGTGATCAGTGGGTAGTTGATTATCAGTGGGGGCGTCGGACGCTGCGGTGATACTGGTGCAGTGGACGTGATCAGTGTGTAGTTGATTATCAATGGGGGCGTCGGACGCTGCGGTGATACTGGTGCAGTGGACGTGATCAGTATGTAGTTGATTGTCAATGGGGGCGTCGGACGCTGCGGTGATACTGGTGTGGTGGACGTGATCAGTGTGTAGTTGATTGTCAATGGGGGCGTCGGACGCTGCGGTGATACTGGTGCAGTGGACGTGATCAGTGTGTAGTTGATTATCAGTGTGTAGTTGATTATCAGTGGGGGCGTCGGACGCTGCGGTGATACTGGTGCGGTGGACGTGATCAGTGTGTAGTTGATTGTAAATGGGGGCGTCGGACGCTGCGGTGATACTGGTGCAGTGGACGTGATCAGTGTGTAGTTGATTGTCAATGGGGGCGTCGGACGCTGCGGTGATACTGGTGCAGTGGACGTGATCAGTGTGTAGTTGATTGTCAATGGGGGCGTCGGACGCTGCGGTGATACTGGTGCAGTGGACGTGATCAGTGTGTAGTTGATTGTCAATGGGGGCGTCGGACGCTGCGGTGATACTGGTGCAGAGGACGTGATCAGTGTGTAGTTGATTGTCAATGGGGGCGTCGGACGCTGCGGTGATACTGGTGCAGTGGACGTGATCAGTGTGTAGTTGATTGTCAATGGGGGCGTCGGACGCTGCGGTGATACTGGTGCAGTGGACGTGATCAGTGTGTAGTTGATTGTCAATGGGGGCGTCGGACGCTGCGGTGATACTGGTGCAGTGGACGTGATCAGTGTGTAGTTGATTGTCAGTGGGGGCGTCGGACGCTGCGGTGATACTGGTGCAGTGGACGTGATCAGTGTGTAGTTGATTATCAGTGGGGGCGTCGGACGCTGCGGTGATACTGGTGCAGTGGACGTGATCAGTGTGTAGTTGATTATCAGTGGGGGCGTCGGACGCTGCGGTGATACTGGTGCAGTGGACGTGATCAGTGTGTAGTTGATTATTAGTGGGGGCGTCGGACGCTGCGGTGATACTGGTGCAGTGGACGTGATCAGTGTGTAGTTGATTATCAATGGGGGCGTCGGACGCTGCGGTGATACTGGTGCAGTGGACGTGATCAGTGTGTAGTTGATTATCAGTGGGGGCGTCGGACGCTGCGGTGATACTGGTGCAGTGGACGTGATCAGTGTGTAGTTGATTGTCAGTGGGGGCGTCGGACGCTGCGGTGATACTGGTGCAGTGGACGTGATCAGTGTGTAGTTGATTGTCAATGGGGGCGTCGGACGCTGCGGTGATACTGGTGCAGTGGACGTGATCAGTGTGTAGTTGATTATCAATGGGGGCGTCGGACGCTGCGGTGATACTGGTGCGGTGGACGTGATCAGTATGTAGTTGATTGTCAATGGGGGCGTCGGACGCTGCGGTGATACTGGTGCAGTGGACGTGATCAGTGTGTAGTTGATTGTCAATGGGGGCGTCGGACGCTGCGGTGATACTGGTGCAGTGGACGTGATCAGTGTGTAGTTGATTATCAATGGGGGCGTCGGACGCTGCGGTGATACTGGTGCGGTGGACGTGATCAGTGTGTAGTTGATTATTAGTGGGGGCGTCGGACGCTGCGGTGATACTGATGCAGTGGACGTGATCAGTGTGTAGTTGATTATCAATGGGGGCGTCGGACGCTGCGGTGATACTGGTGCAGTGGACGTGATCAGTGTGTAGTTGATTGTCAATGGGGGCGTCGGACGCTGCGGTGATACTGGTGCAGTGGACGTGATCAGTGTGTAGTTGATTATCAATGGGGGCGTCGGACGCTGCGGTGATACTGGTGCAGTGGACGTGATCAGTGTGTAGTTGATTATCAATGGGGGCGTCGGACGCTGCGGTGATACTGGTGCGGTGGACGTGATCAGTGTGTAGTTGATTATCAATGGGGGCGTCGGACGCTGCGGTGATACTGGTGCAGTGGACGTGATCAGTGTGTAGTTGATTATCAATGGGGCGTCGGACGCTGCGGTGATACTGGTGCAGTGGATGTGATCAGTGTGTAATTGATTATCAATGGGGGCGTCGGACGCTGCGGTGATACTGGTGCAGGGGACGTGATCAGTGTGTAGTTGATTATCAGTGGGGGCGTCGGACGCTGCGGTGATACTGGTGCAGTGGACGTGATCAGTGTGTAGTTGATTGTCAATGGGGGCGTCGGACGCTGCGGTGATACTGGTGCAGTGGACGTGATCAGTGTGTAGTTGATTGTCAATGGGGGCGTCGGACGCTGCGGTGATACTGGTGCAGTGGACGTGATCAGTGTGTAGTTGATTGTCAATGGGGGCGTCGGACGCTGCGGTGATACTGGTGCAGTGGACGTGATCAGTGTGTAGTTGATTGTCAATGGGGGCGTCGGACGCTGCGGTGATACTGGTGCAGTGGACGTGATCAGTGTGTAGTTGATTGTCAATGGGGGCGTCGGACGCTGCGGTGATACTGGTGCAGTGGACGTGATCAGTGTGTAGTTGATTATCAGTGGGGACGTCGGACGCTGCGGTGATACTGGTGCAGTGGACGTGATCAGTGTGTAGTTGATTATCAGTGGGGACGTCGGACGCTGCGGTGATACTGGTGCAGTGGACGTGATCAGTGTGTAGTTGATTAGCAATGGGGGGCGTCGGACGCTGCGGTGATACTGGTGCAGTGGACGTGATCAGTGTGTAGTTGATTATCAGTGGGGGCGTCGGACGCTGCGGTGATACTGGTGCAGTGGACGTGATCAGTGTGTAGTTGATTATCAGTGGGGGCGTCGGACGCTGCGGTGATAAAGGTGCAGTGGACGTGATCAGTGTGTAGTTGATTATCAATGGGGGCGTCGGATGCTGCGGTGATACTGGTGCGGTGGACGTGATCAGTGTGTAGTTGATTATCAGTGGGGGCGTCGGACGCTGCGGTGATACTGGTGCAGTGGACGTGATCAGTGTGTAGTTGATTGTCAATGGGGGCGTCGGACGCTGCGGTGATACTGGTGCAGTGGACGTGATCAGTGTGTAGTTGATTGTCAATGGGGGCGTCGGACGCTGCGGTGATACTGGTGCAGTGGACGTGATCAGTGTGTAGTTGATTGTCAATGGGGGCGTCGGACGCTGCGGTGATACTGGTGCAGTGGACGTGATCAGTGTGTAGTTGATTATCAATGGGGGCGTCGGACGCTGCGGTGATACTGGTGCAGTGGACGTGATCAGTGTGTAGTTGATTGTCAATGGGGGCGTCGGACGCTGCGGTGATACTGGTGCAGTGGACGTGATCAGTGTGTAGTTGATTGTCAATGGGGGCGTCGGACGCTGCGGTGATACTGGTGCAGTGGACGTGATCAGTGTGTAGTTGATTGTCAATGGGGGCGTCGGACGCTGCGGTGATACTGGTGCAGTGGACGTGATCAGTGTGTAGTTGATTATCAGTGGGGACGTCGGACGCTGCGGTGATACTGGTGCAGTGGACGTGATCAGTGTGTAGTTGATTATCAGTGGGGACGTCGGACGCTGCGGTGATACTGGTGCAGTGGACGTGATCAGTGTGTAGTTGATTATCAGTGGGGACGTCGGACGCTGCGGTGATACTGGTGCAGTGGACGTGATCAGTGTGTAGTTGATTATCAATGGGGGCGTCGGACGCTGCGGTGATACTGGTGCAGTGGACGTGATCAGTGTGTAGTTGATTATCAGTGGGGGCGTCGGACCCTGCGGTGATACTGGTGCAGTGGACGTGATCAGTGTGTAGTTGATTATCAGTGGGGGCGTCGGACGCTGCGGTGATACTGGTGCGGTGGACGTGATCAGTGTGTAGTTGATTATCAGTGGGGGCGTCGGACGCTGCGGTGATACTGGTGCAGTGGACGTGATCAGTGTGTAGTTGATTATCAATGAGGGCGTCGGACGCTGCGGTGATACTGGTGCGGTGGACGTGATCAGTGTGTAGTTGATTATCAGTGGGGGCGTCGGACGCTGCGGTGATACTGGTGCAGTGGACGTGATCAGTGTGTAGTTGATTATCAATGGGAGCGTCGGATGCTGCGGTGATACTGGTGCGGTGGACGTGATCAGTGTGTAGTTGATTATCAGTGGGGGCGTCGGACGCTGCGGTGATACTGGTGCAGTGGACTGCGGTGATACTGGTGCGCTCAGCCAGCTCATTACCGCTCCTACTCATCCCGGACCAAACCCAACGTTAATAGACCACATCATCACCAATCATCCAGACCTTGCCATGGACGCACGTGTGATCGCGTGCAGTATCAGCGATCATGACCTGATCACCGCTTCCGTCAACGGCATGAAGACTCGTTATCATCCGAGGACCATCACCGTACGTTCCACGCGGGACCTAAATCAGGACGCGCTCTGTCTGGACCTGCTCGTAGCTGACTGGTCAGCCTTATACCAGGCACCGACCACGGCTGATAAATGGTCTGCATGGAGAGCTGTGTGGGACCCGGTCATCGACCGTCACATGCCGCTCAAGGAGATCAAGGTGCGGCACAAGTCACAGCCGTGGCTGTACGACGACGGTGTGAAGGAGGCCATGAAGGCGCGAGACAGAGCACGGGAAGACAAGGAGCGGACGCCGTGCGATGAGACAGAGCGCGAGTTTCGCATTCGTCGAAACGCGGTGAAGACAGCCCAACACCGTGCGTGCTCCGAGTATTTTCTCTCATCCATTAGACACTCTAAATCCACCACCTGGCGTGACATCCGCCGATTCCTTGTTTCGTCAAAAAAATCTGAACAGAGATCCGACGGTCCAACAAGCCAGCAAGCAGGATGGTTTGACCGGCTAAACCAACATTTCGCTACCATCGGCTCTACCGTGGCGGACAGCCTGGCAGCGTCGGACACCGGGGAGACGCTCCACCCTCGCCCGCCGCGAGTCTGCAGTGGAGCATTCAGCCCGCGGCCAGCGACTCTGCCCGAGCTGTCCGCGGCCCTGCAGCGCATGAGAGCCTCCAAAGCGAGTGGAGCTGACGGTATTATCATCTCCATGATTCGAATGACATTCAGTGTTGTGGGGCCTCACATTTTGCATGTAATCAACAGCTGTATAACGCGCTGTGAGCTGCCTTCGGCATGGCGAGCCGCTATCGTTGTTCCTCTGCACAAGGGTGGTGACGTGCATGATCCGAGCAACTATAGGCCCATATCGATATTGCCTGTCGTGTCAAAGCTCTGTGAACGCGTTGTGTGCTCACAACTCATGGACTATCTCATGAGTCACAACATCCTGTGCTCAGAACAGTATGGTTTTCGCCCCGGTCTCTCCACCGAGGCGGCCCTGCTCGATACTGTCACATACGTCACTGACAACATTGACAGTGGACGCGTGACGTCACTCGTCACTGCGGACACTTCCAAGGCGTTCGACAGTGTCGAGCATGGCCGTCTCCTGGAGAAGCTGGGGTGGTACGGGATAGATCAGAGGTGGTTTCGTGCATGGCTCGGCGGGCGAACCCAGTCAATCAGGGGTGGCTCCAGCAGAGAACTAACAGTGTCCCACGGTGTAGTGCAGGGCTCCATACTGGGACCCGTGCTGTTTCTGCTGTTCACGAACGATATGCCACAACATGTACCGCATGGTAAAACTGTGATGTACGCGGATGACGCCCAGTTCCTCGACTCTGACATCCCACGAAACCTTTCGGACCTAAAGGAGCGCGTTGAAAACAATATGACTATAGCACTAAACTGGTTTACTCAGAACAGGTTAAAGATTAAACCTTCAAAGACGGAAATGATGATCCTCAAATCACGACGTTTAAACATTGAACCGAACTTTTCTATTATTTTTGGAAACTCCGAAATCACCCCTGCTCAATCAGTGAAGGTTCTGGGTGTCACCGTGGACGCAGCGCTGGCCTGGGACAAACATATTTCGACCATCATGCGACGATGCTACTGTGTGCTGATCGGACTAGCCAGAATACGACGCCGTATGCCGCGCCAAACTAGGCAGCTGCTCGTAGAGGCGCTGGTTTTCCCCCATATAAGGTACTGCATGTCGGTTTGGGGAGGCTGTACGGTCACGCAACAGAAGCGTCTGCAGAAGTGCATGAATTTCGGTGTCCGTATTGTGATGGACTTGGGTCGCCGCGATCGAGTGACTGCGTCACTCAGGAAACTCAGATGGCTCAAAGTGGAGGAGCTGATATGTGAACGTGACCTCCATATCATGTTCAAACTGCTGCACAGCAGCTATGCTCCCGACCTAATTCGCCGGAATATCACACACCGCGCTGATGTCTCCAGTCGTAGCACTAGAGCATCCAGTGATGGACAACTGCAGATTCCACGTGTGCGGACTGAGTTTGCGCGGCGTTCCTTCCTGAGTCGCGCGACTCGAGCGTGGAACGAACTGCCCATACGCGTCAGATGCTCACCGAGCTTCTCAGTGTTTAAAAAAAGGCTGAATGATGTTAGATGTTAGCTCAGTTGTACCAATGTACCAGTACCTGCTGCGTCGTCTTTTATTTAGCGTATGGCTTTATATTCAGTGTATTGTTTTAGCATGTATGTCGTTCGCCTCTTATATGTGACTGACGTGGAATACTGAAAACCCATGCAGTATGGATGTTTCCGAAATACATGATTATGATTATGGACGTGATCAGTGTGTAGTTGATTGTCAATGGGGGCGTCGGACGCTGCGGTGATACTGGTCCAGTGGACGTGATCAGTGTGTAGTTGATTGTCAATGGGGGCGTCGGACGCTGCGGTGATACTGGTGCAGTGGGCGTGATCAGTGTGTAGTTGATTGTCAATGGGGGCGTCGGACGCTGCGGTGATACTGGTGCGGTGGACGTGATCAGTGTGTAGTTGATTGTCAATGGGGGCGTCGGACGCTGCGGTGATACTGGTGCAGTGGACGTGATCAGTGTGTAGTTGATTGTCAATGGGGGCGTCGGACGCTGCGGTGATACTGGTGCAGTGGACGTGATCAGTGTGTAGTTGATTGTCAATGGGGGCGTCGGACGCTGCGGTGATACTGGTGCAGTGGACGTGATCAGTGTGTAGTTGATTGTCAATGGGGGCGTCGGACGCTGCGGTGATACTGGTGCAGTGGACGTGATCAGTGTGTAGTTGATTGTCAATGGGGGCGTCGGACGCTGCGGTGATACTGGTGCGGTGGACGTGATCAGTGTGTAGTTGATTGTCAATGGGGGCGTCGGACGCTGCGGTGATACTGGTGCAGTGGACGTGATCAGTGTGTAGTTGATTATCAGTGGGGGCGTCGGACGCTGCGGTGATACTGGTGCAGTGGACGTGATCAGTGTGTAGTTGATTGTCAATGGGGGCGTCGGACGCTGCGGTGATACTGGTGCAGTGGACGTGATCAGTGTGTAGTTGATTATCAATGGGGGCGTCGGATGCTGCGGTGATGCTGGTGCAGTGGACGTGATCAGTGTGTAGTTGATTGTCAATGGGAGCGTCGGACGCTGCGGTGATACTGGTGCAGTGGACGTGATCAGTGTGTAGTTGATTATCAGTGGGGGCGTCGGACGCTGCGGTGATACTGATGCAGTGGACGTGATCAGTGTGTAGTTGATTGTCAATGGGGGCGTCGGACGCTGCGGTGATACTGGTGCAGTGGACGTGATCAGTGTGTAGTTGATTGTCAATGGGGGCGTCGGACGCTGCGGTGATACTGGTGCAGTGGACGTGATCAGTGTGTAGTTGATTGTCAATGGGGGCGTCGGACGCTGCGGTGATACTGGTGCAGTGGACGTGATCAGTGTGTAGTTGATTGTCAATGGGGGCGTCGGACGCTGCGGTGATACTGGTGCAGTGGACGTGATCAGTGTGTAGTTGATTATCAATGGGGGCGTCGGACGCTGCGGTGATACTGGTGCAGTGGACGTGATCAGTGTGTAGTTAATTGTCAATGGGGGCGTCAAACGCTGCGGTGATACTGGTGCAGTGGACGTGATCAGTGTGTAGTTGATTGTCAATGGGGGCGTCGGACGCTGCGGTGATACTGGTGCAGTGGACGTGATCAGTGTGTAGTTGATTATCAATGGGGGCGTCGGACGCTGCGGTGATACTGGTGCAGTGGACGTGATCAGTGTGTAGTTGATTATCAATGGGGGCGTCGGACGCTGCGGTGATACTGGTGCAGTGGACGTGATCAGTGTGTAGTTGATTATCAATGGGGGCGTCGGACGCTGCGGTGATACTGGTGCAGTGGACGTGATCAGTGTGTAGTTGATTATCAGTGGGGGCGTCGGACGCTGCCTTGATACTGGTGCAGTGGACGTGATCAGTGTGTAGTTGATTATCAATGGGGGCGTCGGACGCTGCGGTGATACTGGTACAGTGGACGTGATCAGTGTGTAGTTGATTGTCAATGGGGGCGTCGGACGCTGCGGTGATACTGGTGCAGTGGACGTGATCAGTGTGTAGTTGATTGTCAATGGGGGCGTCGGACGCTGCGGTGATACTGGTGCAGTGGACGTGATCAGTGTGTAGTTGATTATCAATGGGGGCGTCGGACGCTGCGGTGATACTGGTGCAGTGGACGTGATCAGTGTGTAGTGGACGTGATCAGTGTGTAGTGGACGTGATCAGTGTGTAGTTGATTATCAATGGGGGCGTCGGACGCTGCGGTGATACTGGTGCAGTGGACGTGATCAGTGTGTAGTTGATTATCAATGTGGGGCGTCGGACGCTGCGGTGATACTGGTACAGTGGACGTGATCAGTGTGTAGTGGACGTGATCAGTGTGTAGTGGACGTGATCAGTGTGTAGTTGATTATCAATGGGGGCGTCGGACGCTGCGGTGATACTGGTGCAGTGGACGTGATCAGTGTGCAGTGGACGTGATCAGTGTGTAGTTGATTATCAGTGGGGGCGTCGGACGCTGCGGTGATACTGGTGCAGTGGACGTGATCAGTGTGTAGTTGATCATCAGTGGGGGCGTCGGACGCTGCGGTGATACTGGTGCAGTGGACGTGATCAGTGTGTAGTTGATTATCAGTGGGGGCGTCGGACGCTGCGGTGATACTGGTACAGTGGACGTGATCAGTGTGTAGTTGATTATCAGTGGGGGCGTCGGACGCTGCGGTGATACTGGTGCAGTGGACGTGATCAGTGTGTATGTAGTTGATTGTCAATGGGGGCGTCGGACGCTGCGGTGATACTGGTACAGTGGACGTGATCAGTGTGTAGTTGATTATCAGTGGGGGCGTCGGACGCTGCGGTGATACTGGTGCAGTGGACGTGATCAGTGTGCAGTGGACGTGATCAGTGTGTAGTTGATTATCAGTGGGGGCGTCGGACGCTGCGGTGATACTGGTGCAGTGGACGTGATCAGTGTGTAGTTGATTATCAGTGGGGGCGTCGGACGCTGCGGTGATACTGGTGCAGTGGACGTGATCAGTGTGTAGTTGATTATCAGTAGGGGCGTCGGACGCTGCGGTGATACTGGTACAGTGGACGTGATCAGTGTGTAGTTGATTATCAGTGGGGGCGTCGGACGCTGCGGTGATACTGGTGCAGTGGACGTGATCAGTGTGTAGTTGATTGTCAATGGGGGCGTCGGACGCTGCGGTGATACTGGTACAGTGGACGTGATCAGTGTGTAGTTGATTATCAGTGGGGGCGTCGGACGCTGCGGTGATACTGGTGCAGTGGACGTGATCAGTGTGCAGTGGACGTGATCAGTGTGTAGTTGATTATCAGTGGGGACGTCGGACGCTGCGGTGATACTGGTGCAGTGGACGTGATCAGTGTGTAGTTGATTATCAGTGGGGACGTCGGACGCTGCGGTGATACTGGTGCAGTGGACGTGATCAGTGTGTAGTTGATTATCAGTGGGGACGTCGGACGCTGCGGTGATACTGGTGCAGTGGACGTGATCAGTGTGTAGTTGATTATCAATGGGGGCGTCGGACGCTGCGGTGATACTGGTGCAGTGGACGTGATCAGTGTGTAGTTGATTATCAGTGGGGGCGTCGGACCCTGCGGTGATACTGGTGCAGTGGACGTGATCAGTGTGTAGTTGATTATCAGTGGGGGCGTCGGACGCTGCGGTGATACTGGTGCGGTGGACGTGATCAGTGTGTAGTTGATTATCAGTGGGGCGTCGGACGCTGCGGTGATACTGGTGCAGTGGACGTGATCAGTGTGTAGTTGATTATCAATGAGGGCGTCGGACGCTGCGGTGATACTGGTGCGGTGGACGTGATCAGTGTGTAGTTGATTATCAGTGGGGGCGTCGGACGCTGCGGTGATACTGGTGCAGTGGACGTGATCAGTGTGTAGTTGATTATCAATGGGAGCGTCGGATGCTGCGGTGATACTGGTGCGGTGGACGTGATCAGAGTGTAGTTGATTATCAGTGGGGGCGTCGGACGCTGCGGTGATACTGGTGCAGTGGACGTGATCAGTGTGTAGTTGATTGTCAATGGGGGCGTCGGACGCTGCGGTGATACTGGTCCAGTGGACGTGATCAGTGTGTAGTTGATTGTCAATGGGGGCGTCGGACGCTGCGGTGATACTGGTGCAGTGGGCGTGATCAGTGTGTAGTTGATTGTCAATGGGGGCGTCGGACGCTGCTGTGATACTGGTGCGGTGGACGTGATCAGTGTGTAGTTGATTGTCAATGGGGGCGTCGGACGCTGCGGTGATACTGGTGCAGTGGACGTGATCAGTGTGTAGTTGATTGTCAATGGGGGCGTCGGACGCTGCGGTGATACTGGTGCAGTGGACGTGATCAGTGTGTAGTTGATTGTCAATGGGGGCGTCGGACGCTGCGGTGATACTGGTGCAGTGGACGTGATCAGTGTGTAGTTGATTGTCAATGGGGGCGTCGGACGCTGCGGTGATACTGGTGCAGTGGACGTGATCAGTGTGTAGTTGATTGTCAATGGGGGCGTCGGACGCTGCGGTGATACTGGTGCGGTGGACGTGATCAGTGTGTAGTTGATTGTCAATGGGGGCGTCGGACGCTGCGGTGATACTGGTGCAGTGGACGTGATCAGTGTGTAGTTGATTATCAGTGGGGGCGTCGGACGCTGCGGTGATACTGGTGCAGTGGACGTGATCAGTGTGTAGTTGATTGTCAATGGGGGCGTCGGACGCTGCGGTGATACTGGTGCAGTGGACGTGATCAGTGTGTAGTTGATTATCAATGGGGGCGTCGGATGCTGCGGTGATGCTGGTGCAGTGGACGTGATCAGTGTGTAGTTGATTGTCAATGGGAGCGTCGGACGCTGCGGTGATACTGGTGCAGTGGACGTGATCAGTGTGTAGTTGATTATCAGTGGGGGCGTCGGACGCTGCGGTGATACTGGTGCAGTGGACGTGATCAGTGTGTAGTTAATTGTCAATGGGGGCGTCAAACGCTGCGGTGATACTGGTGCAGTGGACGTGATCAGTGTGTAGTTGATTGTCAATGGGGGCGTCGGACGCTGCGGTGATACTGGTGCAGTGGACGTGATCAGTGTGTAGTTGATTATCAATGGGGGCGTCGGACGCTGCGGTGATACTGGTGCAGTGGACGTGATCAGTGTGTAGTTGATTATCAATGGGGGCGTCGGACGCTGCGGTGATACTGGTGCAGTGGACGTGATCAGTGTGTAGTTGATTATCAATGGGGGCGTCGGACGCTGCGGTGATACTGGTGCAGTGGACGTGATCAGTGTGTAGTTGATTATCAGTGGGGGCGTCGGACGCTGCCTTGATACTGGTGCAGTGGACGTGATCAGTGTGTAGTTGATTATCAATGGGGGCGTCGGACGCTGCGGTGATACTGGTACAGTGGACGTGATCAGTGTGTAGTTGATTGTCAATGGGGGCGTCGGACGCTGCGGTGATACTGGTGCAGTGGACGTGATCAGTGTGTAGTTGATTGTCAATGGGGGCGTCGGACGCTGCGGTGATACTGGTGCAGTGGACGTGATCAGTGTGTAGTTGATTATCAATGGGGGCGTCGGACGCTGCGGTGATACTGGTGCAGTGGACGTGATCAGTGTGTAGTGGACGTGATCAGTGTGTAGTGGACGTGATCAGTGTGTAGTTGATTATCAATGGGGGCGTCGGACGCTGCGGTGATACTGGTGCAGTGGACGTGATCAGTGTGTAGTTGATTATCAATGTGGGGCGTCGGACGCTGCGGTGATACTGGTACAGTGGACGTGATCAGTGTGTAGTGGACGTGATCAGTGTGTAGTGGACGTGATCAGTGTGTAGTTGATTATCAATGGGGGCGTCGGACGCTGCGGTGATACTGGTGCAGTGGACGTGATCAGTGTGCAGTGGACGTGCTCAGTGTGTAGTTGATTATCAGTGGGGGCGTCGGACGCTGCGGTGATACTGGTGCAGTGGACGTGATCAGTGTGTAGTTGATTATCAGTGGGGGCGTCGGACGCTGCGGTGATACTGGTGCAGTGGACGTGATCAGTGTGTAGTTGATTATCAGTGGGGGCGTCGGACGCTGCGGTGATACTGGTACAGTGGACGTGATCAGTGTGTAGTTGATTATCAGTGGGGGCGTCGGACGCTGCGGTGATACTGGTGCAGTGGACGTGATCAGTGTGTATGTAGTTGATTGTCAATGGGGGCGTCGGACGCTGCGGTGATACTGGTACAGTGGACGTGATCAGTGTGTAGTTGATTATCAGTGGGGGCGTCGGACGCTGCGGTGATACTGGTGCAGTGGACGTGATCAGTGTGCAGTGGACGTGATCAGTGTGTAGTTGATTATCAGTGGGGGCGTCGGACGCTGCGGTGATACTGGTGCAGTGGACGTGATCAGTGTGTAGTTGATTATCAGTGGGGGCGTCGGACGCTGCGGTGATACTGGTGCAGTGGACGTGATCAGTGTGTAGTTGATTATCAGTAGGGGCGTCGGACGCTGCGGTGATACTGGTACAGTGGACGTGATCAGTGTGTAGTTGATTATCAGTGGGGGCGTCGGACGCTGCGGTGATACTGGTGCAGTGGACGTGATCAGTGTGTAGTTGATTGTCAATGGGGGCGTCGGACGCTGCGGTGATACTGGTACAGTGGACGTGATCAGTGTGTAGTTGATTATCAGTGGGGGCGTCGGACGCTGCGGTGATACTGGTGCAGTGGACGTGATCAGTGTGCAGTGGACGTGATCAGTGTGTAGTTGATTATCAGTGGGGGCGTCGGACGCTGCGGTGATACTGGTGCAGTGGACGTGATCAGTGTGTAGTTGATTATCAATGGGGGCGTCGGACGCTGCGGTGATACTGGTATAGTGGACGTGATCAGTGTGTAGTTGATTATCAGTGGGGGCGTCGGACGCTGCGGTGATACTGGTGCAGTGGACGTGATCAGTGTGTAGTTGATTGTCAATGGGGGCGTTGGACGCTGCGGTGATACTGGTGCAGTGGACGTGATCAGTTTGTAGTTGATTGTCAGTGGGGGCGTCGGACGTTGCGGTGATACTGGTGCGGTGGACGTGATCAGTGTGTAGTTGATTGTCAATGGGGGCGTCGGACGCTGCGGTGATACTGGTGCGGTGGACGTGATCAGTGTGTAGTTGATTGTCAATGGGGGCGTCGGACGCTGCGGTGATACTGGTACAGTGGACGTGATCAGTGTGTAGTTGATTATCAGTGGGGGCGTCGGACGCTGCGGTGATACTGGTGCAGTGGACGTGATCAGTGTGTAGTTGATTGTCAATGGGGGCGTCGGACGCTGCGGTGATACTGGTGCAGTGGACGTGATCAGTGGGTAGTTGATTATCAGTGGGGGCGTCGGACGCTGCGGTGATACTGGTGCAGTGGACGTGATCAGTGTGTAGTTGATTATCAATGGGGGCGTCGGACGCTGCGGTGATACTGGTGCAGTGGACGTGATCAGTATGTAGTTGATTGTCAATGGGGGCGTCGGACGCTGCGGTGATACTGGTGCGGTGGACGTGATCAGTGTGTAGTTGATTGTCAATGGGGGCGTCGGACGCTGCGGTGATACTGGTGCAGTGGACGTGATCAGTGTGTAGTTGATTATCAGTGTGTAGTTGATTATCAGTGGGGGCGTCGGACGCTGCGGTGATACTGGTGCAGTGGACGTGATCAGTGTGCAGTGGACGTGATCAGTGTGTAGTTGATTATCAGTGGGGACGTCGGACGCTGCGGTGATACTGGTGCAGTGGACGTGATCAGTGTGTAGTTGATTATCAGTGGGGACGTCGGACGCTGCGGTGATACTGGTGCAGTGGACGTGATCAGTGTGTAGTTGATTATCAGTGGGGACGTCGGACGCTGCGGTGATACTGGTGCAGTGGACGTGATCAGTGTGTAGTTGATTATCAATGGGGGCGTCGGACGCTGCGGTGATACTGGTGCAGTGGACGTGATCAGTGTGTAGTTGATTATCAGTGGGGGCGTCGGACCCTGCGGTGATACTGGTGCAGTGGACGTGATCAGTGTGTAGTTGATTATCAGTGGGGGCGTCGGACGCTGCGGTGATACTGGTGCGGTGGACGTGATCAGTGTGTAGTTGATTATCAGTGGGGCGTCGGACGCTGCGGTGATACTGGTGCAGTGGACGTGATCAGTGTGTAGTTGATTATCAATGAGGGCGTCGGACGCTGCGGTGACACTGGTGCGGTGGACGTGATCAGTGTGTAGTTGATTATCAGTGGGGGCGTCGGACGCTGCGGTGATACTGGTGCAGTGGACGTGATCAGTGTGTAGTTGATTATCAATGGGAGCGTCGGATGCTGCGGTGATACTGGTGCGGTGGACGTGATCAGTGTGTAGTTGATTATCAGTGGGGGCGTCGGACGCTGCGGTGATACTGGTGCAGTGGACGTGATCAGTGTGTAGTTGATTGTCAATGGGGGCGTCGGACGCTGCGGTGATACTGGTCCAGTGGACGTGATCAGTGTGTAGTTGATTGTCAATGGGGGCGTCGGACGCTGCGGTGATACTGGTGCAGTGGGCGTGATCAGTGTGTAGTTGATTGTCAATGGGGGCGTCGGACGCTGCTGTGATACTGGTGCGGTGGACGTGATCAGTGTGTAGTTGATTGTCAATGGGGGCGTCGGACGCTGCGGTGATACTGGTGCAGTGGACGTGATCAGTGTGTAGTTGATTGTCAATGGGGGCGTCGGACGCTGCGGTGATACTGGTGCAGTGGACGTGATCAGTGTGTAGTTGATTGTCAATGGGGGCGTCGGACGCTGCGGTGATACTGGTGCAGTGGACGTGATCAGTGTGTAGTTGATTGTCAATGGGGGCGTCGGACGCTGCGGTGATACTGGTGCAGTGGACGTGATCAGTGTGTAGTTGATTGTCAATGGGGGCGTCGGACGCTGCGGTGATACTGGTGCGGTGGACGTGATCAGTGTGTAGTTGATTGTCAATGGGGGCGTCGGACGCTGCGGTGATACTGGTGCAGTGGACGTGATCAGTGTGTAGTTGATTATCAGTGGGGGCGTCGGACGCTGCGGTGATACTGGTGCAGTGGACGTGATCAGTGTGTAGTTGATTGTCAATGGGGGCGTCGGACGCTGCGGTGATACTGGTGCAGTGGACGTGATCAGTGTGTAGTTGATTATCAATGGGGGCGTCGGATGCTGCGGTGATGCTGGTGCAGTGGACGTGATCAGTGTGTAGTTGATTGTCAATGGGAGCGTCGGACGCTGCGGTGATACTGGTGCAGTGGACGTGATCAGTGTGTAGTTGATTATCAGTGGGGGCGTCGGACGCTGCGGTGATACTGGTGCAGTGGACGTGATCAGTGTGTAGTTGATTGTCAATGGGGGCGTCGGACGCTGCGGTGATACTGGTGCAGTGGACGTGATCAGTGTGTAGTTGATTGTCAATGGGGGCGTCGGACGCTGCGGTGATACTGGTGCAGTGGACGTGATCAGTGTGTAGTTGATTGTCAATGGGGGCGTCGGACGCTGCGGTGATACTGGTGCAGTGGACGTGATCAGTGTGTAGTTGATTGTCAATGGGGGCGTCGGACGCTGCGGTGATACTGGTGCAGTGGACGTGATCAGTGTGTAGTTGATTATCAATGGGGGCGTCGGACGCTGCGGTGATACTGGTGCAGTGGACGTGATCAGTGTGTAGTTAATTGTCAATGGGGGCGTCAAACGCTGCGGTGATACTGATGCAGTGGACGTGATCAGTGTGTAGTTGATTGTCAATGGGGGCGTCGGACGCTGCGGTGATACTGGTGCAGTGGACGTGATCAGTGTGTAGTTGATTATCAATGGGGGCGTCGGACGCTGCGGTGATACTGGTGCAGTGGACGTGATCAGTGTGTAGTTGATTATCAATGGGGGCGTCGGACGCTGCGGTGATACTGGTGCAGTGGACGTGATCAGTGTGTAGTTGATTATCAATGGGGGCGTCGGACGCTGCGGTGATACTGGTGCAGTGGACGTGATCAGTGTGTAGTTGATTATCAGTGGGGGCGTCGGACGCTGCCTTGATACTGGTGCAGTGGACGTGATCAGTGTGTAGTTGATTATCAATGGGGGCGTCGGACGCTGCGGTGATACTGGTACAGTGGACGTGATCAGTGTGTAGTTGATTGTCAATGGGGGCGTCGGACGCTGCGGTGATACTGGTGCAGTGGACGTGATCAGTGTGTAGTTGATTGTCAATGGGGGCGTCGGACGCTGCGGTGATACTGGTGCAGTGGACGTGATCAGTGTGTAGTTGATTATCAATGGGGGCGTCGGACGCTGCGGTGATACTGGTGCAGTGGACGTGATCAGTGTGTAGTGGACGTGATCAGTGTGTAGTGGACGTGATCAGTGTGTAGTTGATTATCAATGGGGGCGTCGGACGCTGCGGTGATACTGGTGCAGTGGACGTGATCAGTGTGTAGTTGATTATCAATGTGGGGCGTCGGACGCTGCGGTGATACTGGTACAGTGGACGTGATCAGTGTGTAGTGGACGTGATCAGTGTGTAGTGGACGTGATCAGTGTGTAGTTGATTATCAATGGGGGCGTCGGACGCTGCGGTGATACTGGTGCAGTGGACGTGATCAGTGTGCAGTGGACGTGATCAGTGTGTAGTTGATTATCAGTGGGGGCGTCGGACGCTGCGGTGATACTGGTGCAGTGGACGTGATCAGTGTGTAGTTGATTATCAGTGGGGGCGTCGGACGCTGCGGTGATACTGGTGCAGTGGACGTGATCAGTGTGTAGTTGATTATCAGTGGGGGCGTCGGACGCTGCGGTGATACTGGTACAGTGGACGTGATCAGTGTGTAGTTGATTATCAGTGGGGGCGTCGGACGCTGCGGTGATACTGGTGCAGTGGACGTGATCAGTGTGTATGTAGTTGATTGTCAATGGGGGCGTCGGACGCTGCGGTGATACTGGTACAGTGGACGTGATCAGTGTGTAGTTGATTATCAGTGGGGGCGTCGGACGCTGCGGTGATACTGGTGCAGTGGACGTGATCAGTGTGCAGTGGACGTGATCAGTGTGTAGTTGATTATCAGTGGGGGCGTCGGACGCTGCGGTGATACTGGTGCAGTGGACGTGATCAGTGTGTAGTTGATTATCAGTGGGGGCGTCGGACGCTGCGGTGATACTGGTGCAGTGGACGTGATCAGTGTGTAGTTGATTATCAGTAGGGGCGTCGGATGCTGCGGTGATACTGGTACAGTGGACGTGATCAGTGTGTAGTTGATTATCAGTGGGGGCGTCGGACGCTGCGGTGATACTGGTGCAGTGGACGTGATCAGTGTGTAGTTGATTGTCAATGGGGGCGTCGGACGCTGCGGTGATACTGGTACAGTGGACGTGATCAGTGTGTAGTTGATTATCAGTGGGGGCGTCGGACGCTGCGGTGATACTGGTGCAGTGGACGTGATCAGTGTGCAGTGGACGTGATCAGTGTGTAGTTGATTATCAGTGGGGGCGTCGGACGCTGCGGTGATACTGGTGCAGTGGACGTGATCAGTGTGTAGTTGATTATCAATGGGGGCGTCGGACGCTGCGGTGATACTGGTATAGTGGACGTGATCAGTGTGTAGTTGATTATCAGTGGGGGCGTCGGACGCTGCGGTGATACTGGTGCAGTGGACGTGATCAGTGTGTAGTTGATTGTCAATGGGGGCGTCGGACGCTGCGGTGATACTGGTGCAGTGGACGTGATCAGTTTGTAGTTGATTGTCAGTGGGGGCGTCGGACGTTGCGGTGATACTGGTGCGGTGGACGTGATCAGTGTGTAGTTGATTGTCAATGGGGGCGTCGGACGCTGCGGTGATACTGGTGCGGTGGACGTGATCAGTGTGTAGTTGATTGTCAATGGGGGCGTCGGACGCTGCGGTGATACTGGTACAGTGGACGTGATCAGTGTGTAGTTGATTATCAGTGGGGGCGTCGGACGCTGCGGTGATACTGGTGCAGTGGACGTGATCAGTGTGTAGTTGATTGTCAATGGGGGCGTCGGACGCTGCGGTGATACTGGTGCAGTGGACGTGATCAGTGGGTAGTTGATTATCAGTGGGGGCGTCGGACGCTGCGGTGATACTGGTGCAGTGGACGTGATCAGTGTGTAGTTGATTATCAATGGGGGCGTCGGACGCTGCGGTGATACTGGTGCAGTGGACGTGATCAGTATGTAGTTGATTGTCAATGGGGGCGTCGGACGCTGCGGTGATACTGGTGCGGTGGACGTGATCAGTGTGTAGTTGATTGTCAATGGGGGCGTCGGACGCTGCGGTGATACTGGTGCAGTGGACGTGATCAGTGTGTAGTTGATTATCAGTGTGTAGTTGATTATCAGTGGGGGCGTCGGACGCTGCGGTGATACTGGTGCGGTGGACGTGATCAGTGTGTAGTTGATTGTCAATGGGGGCGTCGGACGCTGCGGTGATACTGGTGCAGTGGACGTGATCAGTGTGTAGTTGATTGTCAATGGGGGCGTCGGACGCTGCGGTGATACTGGTTCAGTGGACGTGATCAGTGTGTAGTTGATTGTCAATGGGGGCGTCGGACGCTGCGGTGATACTGGTGCAGTGGACGTGATCAGTGTGTAGTTGATTGTCAATGGGGGCGTCGGACGCTGCGGTGATACTGGTGCAGAGGACGTGATCAGTGTGTAGTTGATTGTCAATGGGGGCGTCGGACGCTGCGGTGATACTGGTGCAGTGGACGTGATCAGTGTGTAGTTGATTGTCAATGGGGGCGTCGGACGCTGCGGTGATACTGGTGCAGTGGACGTGATCAGTGTGTAGTTGATTGTCAATGGGGGCGTCGGACGCTGCGGTGATACTGGTGCAGTGGACGTGATCAGTGTGTAGTTGATTGTCAGTGGGGGCGTCGGACGCTGCGGTGATACTGGTGCAGTGGACGTGATCAGTGTGTAGTTGATTATCAGTGGGGGCGTCGGACGCTGCGGTGATACTGGTGCAGTGGACGTGATCAGTGTGTAGTTGATTATCAGTGGGGGCGTCGGACGCTGCGGTGATACTGGTGCAGTGGACGTGATCAGTGTGTAGTTGATTATTAGTGGGGGCGTCGGACGCTGCGGTGATACTGGTGCAGTGGACGTGATCAGTGTGTAGTTGATTATCAATGGGGGCGTCGGACGCTGCGGTGATACTGGTGCAGTGGACGTGATCAGTGTGTAGTTGATTATCAGTGGGGGCGTCGGACGCTGCGGTGATACTGGTGCAGTGGACGTGATCAGCTTGTAGTTGATTGTCAGTGGGGGCGTCGGACGCTGCGGTGATACTGGTGCAGTGGACGTGATCAGTGTGTAGTTGATTGTCAATGGGGGCGTCGGACGCTGCGGTGATACTGGTGCAGTGGACGTGATCAGTGTGTAGTTGATTATCAATGGGGGCGTCGGACGCTGCGGTGATACTGGTGCGGTGGACGTGATCAGTATGTAGTTGATTGTCAATGGGGGCGTCGGACGCTGCGGTGATACTGGTGCAGTGGACGTGATCAGTGTGTAGTTGATTGTCAATGGGGGCGTCGGACGCTGCGGTGATACTGGTGCAGTGGACGTGATCAGTGTGTAGTTGATTATCAATGGGGGCGTCGGACGCTGCGGTGATACTGGTGCGGTGGACGTGATCAGTGTGTAGTTGATTATTAGTGGGGGCGTCGGACGCTGCGGTGATACTGATGCAGTGGACGTGATCAGTGTGTAGTTGATTATCAATGGGGGCGTCGGACGCTGCGGTGATACTGGTGCAGTGGACGTGATCAGTGTGTAGTTGATTGTCAATGGGGGCGTCGGACGCTGCGGTGATACTGGTGCAGTGGACGTGATCAGTGTGTAGTTGATTATCAATGGGGGCGTCGGACGCTGCGGTGATACTGGTGCAGTGGACGTGATCAGTGTGTAGTTGATTATCAATGGGGCGTCGGACGCTGCGGTGATACTGGTGCAGTGGATGTGATCAGTGTGTAGTTGATTATCAATGGGGGCGTCGGACGCTGCGGTGATACTGGTGCAGGGGACGTGATCAGTGTGTAGTTGATTATCAGTGGGGGCGTCGGACGCTGCGGTGATACTGGTGCAGTGGACGTGATCAGTGTGTAGTTGATTGTCAATGGGGGCGTCGGACGCTGCGGTGATACTGGTGCAGTGGACGTGATCAGTGTGTAGTTGATTATCAATGAGGGCGTCGGACGCTGCGGTGATACTGGTGCGGTGGACGTGATCAGTGTGTAGTTGATTATCAGTGGGGGCGTCGGACGCTGCGGTGATACTGGTGCAGTGGACGTGATCAGTGTGTAGTTGATTATCAATGGGAGCGTCGGATGCTGCGGTGATACTGGTGCGGTGGACGTGATCAGTGTGTAGTTGATTATCAGTGGGGGCGTCGGACGCTGCGGTGATACTGGTGCAGTGGACTGCGGTGATACTGGTGCGCTCAGCCAGCTCATTACCGCTCCTACTCATCCCGGACCAAACCCAACGTTAATAGACCACATCATCACCAATCATCCAGACCTTGCCATGGACGCACGTGTGATCGCGTGCAGTATCAGCGATCATGACCTGATCACCGCTTCCGTCAACGGCATGAAGACTCGTTATCATCCGAGGACCATCACCGTACGTTCCACGCGGGACCTAAATCAGGACGCGCTCTGTCTGGACCTGCTCGTAGCTGACTGGTCAGCCTTATACCAGGCACCGACCACGGCTGATAAATGGTCTGCATGGAGAGCTGTGTGGGACCCGGTCATCGACCGTCACATGCCGCTCAAGGAGATCAAGGTGCGGCACAAGTCACAGCCGTGGCTGTACGACGACGGTGTGAAGGAGGCCATGAAGGCGCGAGACAGAGCACGGGAAGACAAGGAGCGGACGCCGTGCGATGAGACAGAGCGCGAGTTTCGCATTCGTCGAAACGCGGTGAAGACAGCCCAACACCGTGCGTGCTCCGAGTATTTTCTCTCATCCATTAGACACTCTAAATCCACCACCTGGCGTGACATCCGCCGATTCCTTGTTTCGTCAAAAAAATCTGAACAGAGATCCGACGGTCCAACAAGCCAGCAAGCAGGATGGTTTGACCGGCTAAACCAACATTTCGCTACCATCGGCTCTACCGTGGCGGACAGCCTGGCAGCGTCGGACACCGGGGAGACGCTCCACCCTCGCCCGCCGCGAGTCTGCAGTGGAGCATTCAGCCCGCGGCCAGCGACTCTGCCCGAGCTGTCCGCGGCCCTGCAGCGCATGAGAGCCTCCAAAGCGAGTGGAGCTGACGGTATTATCATCTCCATGATTCGAATGACATTCAGTGTTGTGGGGCCTCACATTTTGCATGTAATCAACAGCTGTATAACGCGCTGTGAGCTGCCTTCGGCATGGCGAGCCGCTATCGTTGTTCCTCTGCACAAGGGTGGTGACGTGCATGATCCGAGCAACTATAGGCCCATATCGATATTGCCTGTCGTGTCAAAGCTCTGTGAACGCGTTGTGTGCTCACAACTCATGGACTATCTCATGAGTCACAACATCCTGTGCTCAGAACAGTATGGTTTTCGCCCCGGTCTCTCCACCGAGGCGGCCCTGCTCGATACTGTCACATACGTCACTGACAACATTGACAGTGGACGCGTGACGTCACTCGTCACTGCGGACACTTCCAAGGCGTTCGACAGTGTCGAGCATGGCCGTCTCCTGGAGAAGCTGGGGTGGTACGGGATAGATCAGAGGTGGTTTCGTGCATGGCTCGGCGGGCGAACCCAGTCAATCAGGGGTGGCTCCAGCAGAGAACTAACAGTGTCCCACGGTGTAGTGCAGGGCTCCATACTGGGACCCGTGCTGTTTCTGCTGTTCACGAACGATATGCCACAACATGTACCGCATGGTAAAACTGTGATGTACGCGGATGACGCCCAGTTCCTCGACTCTGACATCCCACGAAACCTTTCGGACCTAAAGGAGCGCGTTGAAAACAATATGACTATAGCACTAAACTGGTTTACTCAGAACAGGTTAAAGATTAAACCTTCAAAGACGGAAATGATGATCCTCAAATCACGACGTTTAAACATTGAACCGAACTTTTCTATTATTTTTGGAAACTCCGAAATCACCCCTGCTCAATCAGTGAAGGTTCTGGGTGTCACCGTGGACGCAGCGCTGGCCTGGGACAAACATATTTCGACCATCATGCGACGATGCTACTGTGTGCTGATCGGACTAGCCAGAATACGACGCCGTATGCCGCGCCAAACTAGGCAGCTGCTCGTAGAGGCGCTGGTTTTCCCCCATATAAGGTACTGCATGTCGGTTTGGGGAGGCTGTACGGTCACGCAACAGAAGCGTCTGCAGAAGTGCATGAATTTCGGTGTCCGTATTGTGATGGACTTGGGTCGCCGCGATCGAGTGACTGCGTCACTCAGGAAACTCAGATGGCTCAAAGTGGAGGAGCTGATATGTGAACGTGACCTCCATATCATGTTCAAACTGCTGCACAGCAGCTATGCTCCCGACCTAATTCGCCGGAATATCACACACCGCGCTGATGTCTCCAGTCGTAGCACTAGAGCATCCAGTGATGGACAACTGCAGATTCCACGTGTGCGGACTGAGTTTGCGCGGCGTTCCTTCCTGAGTCGCGCGACTCGAGCGTGGAACGAACTGCCCATACGCGTCAGATGCTCACCGAGCTTCTCAGTGTTTAAAAAAAGGCTGAATGATGTTAGATGTTAGCTCAGTTGTACCAATGTACCAGTACCTGCTGCGTCGTCTTTTATTTAGCGTATGGCTTTATATTCAGTGTATTGTTTTAGCATGTATGTCGTTCGCCTCTTATATGTGACTGACGTGGAATACTGAAAACCCATGCAGTATGGATGTTTCCGAAATACATGATTATGATTATGGACGTGATCAGTGTGTAGTTGATTGTCAATGGGGGCGTCGGACGCTGCGGTGATACTGGTCCAGTGGACGTGATCAGTGTGTAGTTGATTGTCAATGGGGGCGTCGGACGCTGCGGTGATACTGGTGCAGTGGGCGTGATCAGTGTGTAGTTGATTGTCAATGGGGGCGTCGGACGCTGCGGTGATACTGGTGCGGTGGACGTGATCAGTGTGTAGTTGATTGTCAATGGGGGCGTCGGACGCTGCGGTGATACTGGTGCAGTGGACGTGATCAGTGTGTAGTTGATTGTCAATGGGGGCGTCGGACGCTGCGGTGATACTGGTGCAGTGGACGTGATCAGTGTGTAGTTGATTGTCAATGGGGGCGTCGGACGCTGCGGTGATACTGGTGCAGTGGACGTGATCAGTGTGTAGTTGATTGTCAATGGGGGCGTCGGACGCTGCGGTGATACTGGTGCAGTGGACGTGATCAGTGTGTAGTTGATTGTCAATGGGGGCGTCGGACGCTGCGGTGATACTGGTGCGGTGGACGTGATCAGTGTGTAGTTGATTGTCAATGGGGGCGTCGGACGCTGCGGTGATACTGGTGCAGTGGACGTGATCAGTGTGTAGTTGATTATCAGTGGGGGCGTCGGACGCTGCGGTGATACTGGTGCAGTGGACGTGATCAGTGTGTAGTTGATTGTCAATGGGGGCGTCGGACGCTGCGGTGATACTGGTGCAGTGGACGTGATCAGTGTGTAGTTGATTATCAATGGGGGCGTCGGATGCTGCGGTGATGCTGGTGCAGTGGACGTGATCAGTGTGTAGTTGATTGTCAATGGGAGCGTCGGACGCTGCGGTGATACTGGTGCAGTGGACGTGATCAGTGTGTAGTTGATTATCAGTGGGGGCGTCGGACGCTGCGGTGATACTGATGCAGTGGACGTGATCAGTGTGTAGTTGATTGTCAATGGGGGCGTCGGACGCTGCGGTGATACTGGTGCAGTGGACGTGATCAGTGTGTAGTTGATTGTCAATGGGGGCGTCGGACGCTGCGGTGATACTGGTGCAGTGGACGTGATCAGTGTGTAGTTGATTGTCAATGGGGGCGTCGGACGCTGCGGTGATACTGGTGCAGTGGACGTGATCAGTGTGTAGTTGATTGTCAATGGGGGCGTCGGACGCTGCGGTGATACTGGTGCAGTGGACGTGATCAGTGTGTAGTTGATTATCAATGGGGGCGTCGGACGCTGCGGTGATACTGGTGCAGTGGACGTGATCAGTGTGTAGTTAATTGTCAATGGGGGCGTCAAACGCTGCGGTGATACTGGTGCAGTGGACGTGATCAGTGTGTAGTTGATTGTCAATGGGGGCGTCGGACGCTGCGGTGATACTGGTGCAGTGGACGTGATCAGTGTGTAGTTGATTATCAATGGGGGCGTCGGACGCTGCGGTGATACTGGTGCAGTGGACGTGATCAGTGTGTAGTTGATTATCAATGGGGGCGTCGGACGCTGCGGTGATACTGGTGCAGTGGACGTGATCAGTGTGTAGTTGATTATCAATGGGGGCGTCGGACGCTGCGGTGATACTGGTGCAGTGGACGTGATCAGTGTGTAGTTGATTATCAGTGGGGGCGTCGGACGCTGCCTTGATACTGGTGCAGTGGACGTGATCAGTGTGTAGTTGATTATCAATGGGGGCGTCGGACGCTGCGGTGATACTGGTACAGTGGACGTGATCAGTGTGTAGTTGATTGTCAATGGGGGCGTCGGACGCTGCGGTGATACTGGTGCAGTGGACGTGATCAGTGTGTAGTTGATTGTCAATGGGGGCGTCGGACGCTGCGGTGATACTGGTGCAGTGGACGTGATCAGTGTGTAGTTGATTATCAATGGGGGCGTCGGACGCTGCGGTGATACTGGTGCAGTGGACGTGATCAGTGTGTAGTGGACGTGATCAGTGTGTAGTGGACGTGATCAGTGTGTAGTTGATTATCAATGGGGGCGTCGGACGCTGCGGTGATACTGGTGCAGTGGACGTGATCAGTGTGTAGTTGATTATCAATGTGGGGCGTCGGACGCTGCGGTGATACTGGTACAGTGGACGTGATCAGTGTGTAGTGGACGTGATCAGTGTGTAGTGGACGTGATCAGTGTGTAGTTGATTATCAATGGGGGCGTCGGACGCTGCGGTGATACTGGTGCAGTGGACGTGATCAGTGTGCAGTGGACGTGATCAGTGTGTAGTTGATTATCAGTGGGGGCGTCGGACGCTGCGGTGATACTGGTGCAGTGGACGTGATCAGTGTGTAGTTGATCATCAGTGGGGGCGTCGGACGCTGCGGTGATACTGGTGCAGTGGACGTGATCAGTGTGTAGTTGATTATCAGTGGGGGCGTCGGACGCTGCGGTGATACTGGTACAGTGGACGTGATCAGTGTGTAGTTGATTATCAGTGGGGGCGTCGGACGCTGCGGTGATACTGGTGCAGTGGACGTGATCAGTGTGTATGTAGTTGATTGTCAATGGGGGCGTCGGACGCTGCGGTGATACTGGTACAGTGGACGTGATCAGTGTGTAGTTGATTATCAGTGGGGGCGTCGGACGCTGCGGTGATACTGGTGCAGTGGACGTGATCAGTGTGCAGTGGACGTGATCAGTGTGTAGTTGATTATCAGTGGGGGCGTCGGACGCTGCGGTGATACTGGTGCAGTGGACGTGATCAGTGTGTAGTTGATTATCAGTGGGGGCGTCGGACGCTGCGGTGATACTGGTGCAGTGGACGTGATCAGTGTGTAGTTGATTATCAGTAGGGGCGTCGGACGCTGCGGTGATACTGGTACAGTGGACGTGATCAGTGTGTAGTTGATTATCAGTGGGGGCGTCGGACGCTGCGGTGATACTGGTGCAGTGGACGTGATCAGTGTGTAGTTGATTGTCAATGGGGGCGTCGGACGCTGCGGTGATACTGGTACAGTGGACGTGATCAGTGTGTAGTTGATTATCAGTGGGGGCGTCGGACGCTGCGGTGATACTGGTGCAGTGGACGTGATCAGTGTGCAGTGGACGTGATCAGTGTGTAGTTGATTATCAGTGGGGACGTCGGACGCTGCGGTGATACTGGTGCAGTGGACGTGATCAGTGTGTAGTTGATTATCAGTGGGGACGTCGGACGCTGCGGTGATACTGGTGCAGTGGACGTGATCAGTGTGTAGTTGATTATCAGTGGGGACGTCGGACGCTGCGGTGATACTGGTGCAGTGGACGTGATCAGTGTGTAGTTGATTATCAATGGGGGCGTCGGACGCTGCGGTGATACTGGTGCAGTGGACGTGATCAGTGTGTAGTTGATTATCAGTGGGGGCGTCGGACCCTGCGGTGATACTGGTGCAGTGGACGTGATCAGTGTGTAGTTGATTATCAGTGGGGGCGTCGGACGCTGCGGTGATACTGGTGCGGTGGACGTGATCAGTGTGTAGTTGATTATCAGTGGGGCGTCGGACGCTGCGGTGATACTGGTGCAGTGGACGTGATCAGTGTGTAGTTGATTATCAATGAGGGCGTCGGACGCTGCGGTGATACTGGTGCGGTGGACGTGATCAGTGTGTAGTTGATTATCAGTGGGGGCGTCGGACGCTGCGGTGATACTGGTGCAGTGGACGTGATCAGTGTGTAGTTGATTATCAATGGGAGCGTCGGATGCTGCGGTGATACTGGTGCGGTGGACGTGATCAGAGTGTAGTTGATTATCAGTGGGGGCGTCGGACGCTGCGGTGATACTGGTGCAGTGGACGTGATCAGTGTGTAGTTGATTGTCAATGGGGGCGTCGGACGCTGCGGTGATACTGGTCCAGTGGACGTGATCAGTGTGTAGTTGATTGTCAATGGGGGCGTCGGACGCTGCGGTGATACTGGTGCAGTGGGCGTGATCAGTGTGTAGTTGATTGTCAATGGGGGCGTCGGACGCTGCTGTGATACTGGTGCGGTGGACGTGATCAGTGTGTAGTTGATTGTCAATGGGGGCGTCGGACGCTGCGGTGATACTGGTGCAGTGGACGTGATCAGTGTGTAGTTGATTGTCAATGGGGGCGTCGGACGCTGCGGTGATACTGGTGCAGTGGACGTGATCAGTGTGTAGTTGATTGTCAATGGGGGCGTCGGACGCTGCGGTGATACTGGTGCAGTGGACGTGATCAGTGTGTAGTTGATTGTCAATGGGGGCGTCGGACGCTGCGGTGATACTGGTGCAGTGGACGTGATCAGTGTGTAGTTGATTGTCAATGGGGGCGTCGGACGCTGCGGTGATACTGGTGCGGTGGACGTGATCAGTGTGTAGTTGATTGTCAATGGGGGCGTCGGACGCTGCGGTGATACTGGTGCAGTGGACGTGATCAGTGTGTAGTTGATTATCAGTGGGGGCGTCGGACGCTGCGGTGATACTGGTGCAGTGGACGTGATCAGTGTGTAGTTGATTGTCAATGGGGGCGTCGGACGCTGCGGTGATACTGGTGCAGTGGACGTGATCAGTGTGTAGTTGATTATCAATGGGGGCGTCGGATGCTGCGGTGATGCTGGTGCAGTGGACGTGATCAGTGTGTAGTTGATTGTCAATGGGAGCGTCGGACGCTGCGGTGATACTGGTGCAGTGGACGTGATCAGTGTGTAGTTGATTATCAGTGGGGGCGTCGGACGCTGCGGTGATACTGGTGCAGTGGACGTGATCAGTGTGTAGTTAATTGTCAATGGGGGCGTCAAACGCTGCGGTGATACTGGTGCAGTGGACGTGATCAGTGTGTAGTTGATTGTCAATGGGGGCGTCGGACGCTGCGGTGATACTGGTGCAGTGGACGTGATCAGTGTGTAGTTGATTATCAATGGGGGCGTCGGACGCTGCGGTGATACTGGTGCAGTGGACGTGATCAGTGTGTAGTTGATTATCAATGGGGGCGTCGGACGCTGCGGTGATACTGGTGCAGTGGACGTGATCAGTGTGTAGTTGATTATCAATGGGGGCGTCGGACGCTGCGGTGATACTGGTGCAGTGGACGTGATCAGTGTGTAGTTGATTATCAGTGGGGGCGTCGGACGCTGCCTTGATACTGGTGCAGTGGACGTGATCAGTGTGTAGTTGATTATCAATGGGGGCGTCGGACGCTGCGGTGATACTGGTACAGTGGACGTGATCAGTGTGTAGTTGATTGTCAATGGGGGCGTCGGACGCTGCGGTGATACTGGTGCAGTGGACGTGATCAGTGTGTAGTTGATTGTCAATGGGGGCGTCGGACGCTGCGGTGATACTGGTGCAGTGGACGTGATCAGTGTGTAGTTGATTATCAATGGGGGCGTCGGACGCTGCGGTGATACTGGTGCAGTGGACGTGATCAGTGTGTAGTGGACGTGATCAGTGTGTAGTGGACGTGATCAGTGTGTAGTTGATTATCAATGGGGGCGTCGGACGCTGCGGTGATACTGGTGCAGTGGACGTGATCAGTGTGTAGTTGATTATCAATGTGGGGCGTCGGACGCTGCGGTGATACTGGTACAGTGGACGTGATCAGTGTGTAGTGGACGTGATCAGTGTGTAGTGGACGTGATCAGTGTGTAGTTGATTATCAATGGGGGCGTCGGACGCTGCGGTGATACTGGTGCAGTGGACGTGATCAGTGTGCAGTGGACGTGCTCAGTGTGTAGTTGATTATCAGTGGGGGCGTCGGACGCTGCGGTGATACTGGTGCAGTGGACGTGATCAGTGTGTAGTTGATTATCAGTGGGGGCGTCGGACGCTGCGGTGATACTGGTGCAGTGGACGTGATCAGTGTGTAGTTGATTATCAGTGGGGGCGTCGGACGCTGCGGTGATACTGGTACAGTGGACGTGATCAGTGTGTAGTTGATTATCAGTGGGGGCGTCGGACGCTGCGGTGATACTGGTGCAGTGGACGTGATCAGTGTGTATGTAGTTGATTGTCAATGGGGGCGTCGGACGCTGCGGTGATACTGGTACAGTGGACGTGATCAGTGTGTAGTTGATTATCAGTGGGGGCGTCGGACGCTGCGGTGATACTGGTGCAGTGGACGTGATCAGTGTGCAGTGGACGTGATCAGTGTGTAGTTGATTATCAGTGGGGGCGTCGGACGCTGCGGTGATACTGGTGCAGTGGACGTGATCAGTGTGTAGTTGATTATCAGTGGGGGCGTCGGACGCTGCGGTGATACTGGTGCAGTGGACGTGATCAGTGTGTAGTTGATTATCAGTAGGGGCGTCGGACGCTGCGGTGATACTGGTACAGTGGACGTGATCAGTGTGTAGTTGATTATCAGTGGGGGCGTCGGACGCTGCGGTGATACTGGTGCAGTGGACGTGATCAGTGTGTAGTTGATTGTCAATGGGGGCGTCGGACGCTGCGGTGATACTGGTACAGTGGACGTGATCAGTGTGTAGTTGATTATCAGTGGGGGCGTCGGACGCTGCGGTGATACTGGTGCAGTGGACGTGATCAGTGTGCAGTGGACGTGATCAGTGTGTAGTTGATTATCAGTGGGGGCGTCGGACGCTGCGGTGATACTGGTGCAGTGGACGTGATCAGTGTGTAGTTGATTATCAATGGGGGCGTCGGACGCTGCGGTGATACTGGTATAGTGGACGTGATCAGTGTGTAGTTGATTATCAGTGGGGGCGTCGGACGCTGCGGTGATACTGGTGCAGTGGACGTGATCAGTGTGTAGTTGATTGTCAATGGGGGCGTTGGACGCTGCGGTGATACTGGTGCAGTGGACGTGATCAGTTTGTAGTTGATTGTCAGTGGGGGCGTCGGACGTTGCGGTGATACTGGTGCGGTGGACGTGATCAGTGTGTAGTTGATTGTCAATGGGGGCGTCGGACGCTGCGGTGATACTGGTGCGGTGGACGTGATCAGTGTGTAGTTGATTGTCAATGGGGGCGTCGGACGCTGCGGTGATACTGGTACAGTGGACGTGATCAGTGTGTAGTTGATTATCAGTGGGGGCGTCGGACGCTGCGGTGATACTGGTGCAGTGGACGTGATCAGTGTGTAGTTGATTGTCAATGGGGGCGTCGGACGCTGCGGTGATACTGGTGCAGTGGACGTGATCAGTGGGTAGTTGATTATCAGTGGGGGCGTCGGACGCTGCGGTGATACTGGTGCAGTGGACGTGATCAGTGTGTAGTTGATTATCAATGGGGGCGTCGGACGCTGCGGTGATACTGGTGCAGTGGACGTGATCAGTATGTAGTTGATTGTCAATGGGGGCGTCGGACGCTGCGGTGATACTGGTGCGGTGGACGTGATCAGTGTGTAGTTGATTGTCAATGGGGGCGTCGGACGCTGCGGTGATACTGGTGCAGTGGACGTGATCAGTGTGTAGTTGATTATCAGTGTGTAGTTGATTATCAGTGGGGGCGTCGGACGCTGCGGTGATACTGGTGCAGTGGACGTGATCAGTGTGCAGTGGACGTGATCAGTGTGTAGTTGATTATCAGTGGGGACGTCGGACGCTGCGGTGATACTGGTGCAGTGGACGTGATCAGTGTGTAGTTGATTATCAGTGGGGACGTCGGACGCTGCGGTGATACTGGTGCAGTGGACGTGATCAGTGTGTAGTTGATTATCAGTGGGGACGTCGGACGCTGCGGTGATACTGGTGCAGTGGACGTGATCAGTGTGTAGTTGATTATCAATGGGGGCGTCGGACGCTGCGGTGATACTGGTGCAGTGGACGTGATCAGTGTGTAGTTGATTATCAGTGGGGGCGTCGGACCCTGCGGTGATACTGGTGCAGTGGACGTGATCAGTGTGTAGTTGATTATCAGTGGGGGCGTCGGACGCTGCGGTGATACTGGTGCGGTGGACGTGATCAGTGTGTAGTTGATTATCAGTGGGGCGTCGGACGCTGCGGTGATACTGGTGCAGTGGACGTGATCAGTGTGTAGTTGATTATCAATGAGGGCGTCGGACGCTGCGGTGACACTGGTGCGGTGGACGTGATCAGTGTGTAGTTGATTATCAGTGGGGGCGTCGGACGCTGCGGTGATACTGGTGCAGTGGACGTGATCAGTGTGTAGTTGATTATCAATGGGAGCGTCGGATGCTGCGGTGATACTGGTGCGGTGGACGTGATCAGTGTGTAGTTGATTATCAGTGGGGGCGTCGGACGCTGCGGTGATACTGGTGCAGTGGACGTGATCAGTGTGTAGTTGATTGTCAATGGGGGCGTCGGACGCTGCGGTGATACTGGTCCAGTGGACGTGATCAGTGTGTAGTTGATTGTCAATGGGGGCGTCGGACGCTGCGGTGATACTGGTGCAGTGGGCGTGATCAGTGTGTAGTTGATTGTCAATGGGGGCGTCGGACGCTGCTGTGATACTGGTGCGGTGGACGTGATCAGTGTGTAGTTGATTGTCAATGGGGGCGTCGGACGCTGCGGTGATACTGGTGCAGTGGACGTGATCAGTGTGTAGTTGATTGTCAATGGGGGCGTCGGACGCTGCGGTGATACTGGTGCAGTGGACGTGATCAGTGTGTAGTTGATTGTCAATGGGGGCGTCGGACGCTGCGGTGATACTGGTGCAGTGGACGTGATCAGTGTGTAGTTGATTGTCAATGGGGGCGTCGGACGCTGCGGTGATACTGGTGCAGTGGACGTGATCAGTGTGTAGTTGATTGTCAATGGGGGCGTCGGACGCTGCGGTGATACTGGTGCGGTGGACGTGATCAGTGTGTAGTTGATTGTCAATGGGGGCGTCGGACGCTGCGGTGATACTGGTGCAGTGGACGTGATCAGTGTGTAGTTGATTATCAGTGGGGGCGTCGGACGCTGCGGTGATACTGGTGCAGTGGACGTGATCAGTGTGTAGTTGATTGTCAATGGGGGCGTCGGACGCTGCGGTGATACTGGTGCAGTGGACGTGATCAGTGTGTAGTTGATTATCAATGGGGGCGTCGGATGCTGCGGTGATGCTGGTGCAGTGGACGTGATCAGTGTGTAGTTGATTGTCAATGGGAGCGTCGGACGCTGCGGTGATACTGGTGCAGTGGACGTGATCAGTGTGTAGTTGATTATCAGTGGGGGCGTCGGACGCTGCGGTGATACTGGTGCAGTGGACGTGATCAGTGTGTAGTTGATTGTCAATGGGGGCGTCGGACGCTGCGGTGATACTGGTGCAGTGGACGTGATCAGTGTGTAGTTGATTGTCAATGGGGGCGTCGGACGCTGCGGTGATACTGGTGCAGTGGACGTGATCAGTGTGTAGTTGATTGTCAATGGGGGCGTCGGACGCTGCGGTGATACTGGTGCAGTGGACGTGATCAGTGTGTAGTTGATTGTCAATGGGGGCGTCGGACGCTGCGGTGATACTGGTGCAGTGGACGTGATCAGTGTGTAGTTGATTATCAATGGGGGCGTCGGACGCTGCGGTGATACTGGTGCAGTGGACGTGATCAGTGTGTAGTTAATTGTCAATGGGGGCGTCAAACGCTGCGGTGATACTGATGCAGTGGACGTGATCAGTGTGTAGTTGATTGTCAATGGGGGCGTCGGACGCTGCGGTGATACTGGTGCAGTGGACGTGATCAGTGTGTAGTTGATTATCAATGGGGGCGTCGGACGCTGCGGTGATACTGGTGCAGTGGACGTGATCAGTGTGTAGTTGATTATCAATGGGGGCGTCGGACGCTGCGGTGATACTGGTGCAGTGGACGTGATCAGTGTGTAGTTGATTATCAATGGGGGCGTCGGACGCTGCGGTGATACTGGTGCAGTGGACGTGATCAGTGTGTAGTTGATTATCAGTGGGGGCGTCGGACGCTGCCTTGATACTGGTGCAGTGGACGTGATCAGTGTGTAGTTGATTATCAATGGGGGCGTCGGACGCTGCGGTGATACTGGTACAGTGGACGTGATCAGTGTGTAGTTGATTGTCAATGGGGGCGTCGGACGCTGCGGTGATACTGGTGCAGTGGACGTGATCAGTGTGTAGTTGATTGTCAATGGGGGCGTCGGACGCTGCGGTGATACTGGTGCAGTGGACGTGATCAGTGTGTAGTTGATTATCAATGGGGGCGTCGGACGCTGCGGTGATACTGGTGCAGTGGACGTGATCAGTGTGTAGTGGACGTGATCAGTGTGTAGTGGACGTGATCAGTGTGTAGTTGATTATCAATGGGGGCGTCGGACGCTGCGGTGATACTGGTGCAGTGGACGTGATCAGTGTGTAGTTGATTATCAATGTGGGGCGTCGGACGCTGCGGTGATACTGGTACAGTGGACGTGATCAGTGTGTAGTGGACGTGATCAGTGTGTAGTGGACGTGATCAGTGTGTAGTTGATTATCAATGGGGGCGTCGGACGCTGCGGTGATACTGGTGCAGTGGACGTGATCAGTGTGCAGTGGACGTGATCAGTGTGTAGTTGATTATCAGTGGGGGCGTCGGACGCTGCGGTGATACTGGTGCAGTGGACGTGATCAGTGTGTAGTTGATTATCAGTGGGGGCGTCGGACGCTGCGGTGATACTGGTGCAGTGGACGTGATCAGTGTGTAGTTGATTATCAGTGGGGGCGTCGGACGCTGCGGTGATACTGGTACAGTGGACGTGATCAGTGTGTAGTTGATTATCAGTGGGGGCGTCGGACGCTGCGGTGATACTGGTGCAGTGGACGTGATCAGTGTGTATGTAGTTGATTGTCAATGGGGGCGTCGGACGCTGCGGTGATACTGGTACAGTGGACGTGATCAGTGTGTAGTTGATTATCAGTGGGGGCGTCGGACGCTGCGGTGATACTGGTGCAGTGGACGTGATCAGTGTGCAGTGGACGTGATCAGTGTGTAGTTGATTATCAGTGGGGGCGTCGGACGCTGCGGTGATACTGGTGCAGTGGACGTGATCAGTGTGTAGTTGATTATCAGTGGGGGCGTCGGACGCTGCGGTGATACTGGTGCAGTGGACGTGATCAGTGTGTAGTTGATTATCAGTAGGGGCGTCGGATGCTGCGGTGATACTGGTACAGTGGACGTGATCAGTGTGTAGTTGATTATCAGTGGGGGCGTCGGACGCTGCGGTGATACTGGTGCAGTGGACGTGATCAGTGTGTAGTTGATTGTCAATGGGGGCGTCGGACGCTGCGGTGATACTGGTACAGTGGACGTGATCAGTGTGTAGTTGATTATCAGTGGGGGCGTCGGACGCTGCGGTGATACTGGTGCAGTGGACGTGATCAGTGTGCAGTGGACGTGATCAGTGTGTAGTTGATTATCAGTGGGGGCGTCGGACGCTGCGGTGATACTGGTGCAGTGGACGTGATCAGTGTGTAGTTGATTATCAATGGGGGCGTCGGACGCTGCGGTGATACTGGTATAGTGGACGTGATCAGTGTGTAGTTGATTATCAGTGGGGGCGTCGGACGCTGCGGTGATACTGGTGCAGTGGACGTGATCAGTGTGTAGTTGATTGTCAATGGGGGCGTCGGACGCTGCGGTGATACTGGTGCAGTGGACGTGATCAGTTTGTAGTTGATTGTCAGTGGGGGCGTCGGACGTTGCGGTGATACTGGTGCGGTGGACGTGATCAGTGTGTAGTTGATTGTCAATGGGGGCGTCGGACGCTGCGGTGATACTGGTGCGGTGGACGTGATCAGTGTGTAGTTGATTGTCAATGGGGGCGTCGGACGCTGCGGTGATACTGGTACAGTGGACGTGATCAGTGTGTAGTTGATTATCAGTGGGGGCGTCGGACGCTGCGGTGATACTGGTGCAGTGGACGTGATCAGTGTGTAGTTGATTGTCAATGGGGGCGTCGGACGCTGCGGTGATACTGGTGCAGTGGACGTGATCAGTGGGTAGTTGATTATCAGTGGGGGCGTCGGACGCTGCGGTGATACTGGTGCAGTGGACGTGATCAGTGTGTAGTTGATTATCAATGGGGGCGTCGGACGCTGCGGTGATACTGGTGCAGTGGACGTGATCAGTATGTAGTTGATTGTCAATGGGGGCGTCGGACGCTGCGGTGATACTGGTGCGGTGGACGTGATCAGTGTGTAGTTGATTGTCAATGGGGGCGTCGGACGCTGCGGTGATACTGGTGCAGTGGACGTGATCAGTGTGTAGTTGATTATCAGTGTGTAGTTGATTATCAGTGGGGGCGTCGGACGCTGCGGTGATACTGGTGCGGTGGACGTGATCAGTGTGTAGTTGATTGTCAATGGGGGCGTCGGACGCTGCGGTGATACTGGTGCAGTGGACGTGATCAGTGTGTAGTTGATTGTCAATGGGGGCGTCGGACGCTGCGGTGATACTGGTTCAGTGGACGTGATCAGTGTGTAGTTGATTGTCAATGGGGGCGTCGGACGCTGCGGTGATACTGGTGCAGTGGACGTGATCAGTGTGTAGTTGATTGTCAATGGGGGCGTCGGACGCTGCGGTGATACTGGTGCAGAGGACGTGATCAGTGTGTAGTTGATTGTCAATGGGGGCGTCGGACGCTGCGGTGATACTGGTGCAGTGGACGTGATCAGTGTGTAGTTGATTGTCAATGGGGGCGTCGGACGCTGCGGTGATACTGGTGCAGTGGACGTGATCAGTGTGTAGTTGATTGTCAATGGGGGCGTCGGACGCTGCGGTGATACTGGTGCAGTGGACGTGATCAGTGTGTAGTTGATTGTCAGTGGGGGCGTCGGACGCTGCGGTGATACTGGTGCAGTGGACGTGATCAGTGTGTAGTTGATTATCAGTGGGGGCGTCGGACGCTGCGGTGATACTGGTGCAGTGGACGTGATCAGTGTGTAGTTGATTATCAGTGGGGGCGTCGGACGCTGCGGTGATACTGGTGCAGTGGACGTGATCAGTGTGTAGTTGATTATTAGTGGGGGCGTCGGACGCTGCGGTGATACTGGTGCAGTGGACGTGATCAGTGTGTAGTTGATTATCAATGGGGGCGTCGGACGCTGCGGTGATACTGGTGCAGTGGACGTGATCAGTGTGTAGTTGATTATCAGTGGGGGCGTCGGACGCTGCGGTGATACTGGTGCAGTGGACGTGATCAGCTTGTAGTTGATTGTCAGTGGGGGCGTCGGACGCTGCGGTGATACTGGTGCAGTGGACGTGATCAGTGTGTAGTTGATTGTCAATGGGGGCGTCGGACGCTGCGGTGATACTGGTGCAGTGGACGTGATCAGTGTGTAGTTGATTATCAATGGGGGCGTCGGACGCTGCGGTGATACTGGTGCGGTGGACGTGATCAGTATGTAGTTGATTGTCAATGGGGGCGTCGGACGCTGCGGTGATACTGGTGCAGTGGACGTGATCAGTGTGTAGTTGATTGTCAATGGGGGCGTCGGACGCTGCGGTGATACTGGTGCAGTGGACGTGATCAGTGTGTAGTTGATTATCAATGGGGGCGTCGGACGCTGCGGTGATACTGGTGCGGTGGACGTGATCAGTGTGTAGTTGATTATTAGTGGGGGCGTCGGACGCTGCGGTGATACTGATGCAGTGGACGTGATCAGTGTGTAGTTGATTATCAATGGGGGCGTCGGACGCTGCGGTGATACTGGTGCAGTGGACGTGATCAGTGTGTAGTTGATTGTCAATGGGGGCGTCGGACGCTGCGGTGATACTGGTGCAGTGGACGTGATCAGTGTGTAGTTGATTATCAATGGGGGCGTCGGACGCTGCGGTGATACTGGTGCAGTGGACGTGATCAGTGTGTAGTTGATTATCAATGGGGCGTCGGACGCTGCGGTGATACTGGTGCAGTGGATGTGATCAGTGTGTAGTTGATTATCAATGGGGGCGTCGGACGCTGCGGTGATACTGGTGCAGGGGACGTGATCAGTGTGTAGTTGATTATCAGTGGGGGCGTCGGACGCTGCGGTGATACTGGTGCAGTGGACGTGATCAGTGTGTAGTTGATTGTCAATGGGGGCGTCGGACGCTGCGGTGATACTGGTGCAGTGGACGTGATCAGTGTGTAGTTGATTGCCAATGGGGGCGTCGGACGCTGCGGTGATACTGGTGCAGTGGACGTGATCAGTGTGTAGTTGATTGTCAATGGGGGCGTCGGACGCTGCGGTGATACTGGTGCAGTGGACGTGATCAGTGTGTAGTTGATTGTCAATGGGGGCGTCGGACGCTGCGGTGATACTGGTGCAGTGGACGTGATCAGTGTGTAGTTGATTGTCAATGGGGGCGTCGGACGCTGCGGTGATACTGGTGCAGTGGACGTGATCAGTGTGTAGTTGATTATCAGTGGGGACGTCGGACGCTGCGGTGATACTGGTGCAGTGGACGTGATCAGTGTGTAGTTGATTATCAGTGGGGACGTCGGACGCTGCGGTGATACTGGTGCAGTGGACGTGATCAGTGTGTAGTTGATTAGCAATGGGGGCGTCGGACGCTGCGGTGATACTGGTGCAGTGGACGTGATCAGTGTGTAGTTGATTATCAGTGGGGGCGTCGGACGCTGCGGTGATACTGGTGCAGTGGACGTGATCAGTGTGTAGTTGATTATCAGTGGGGGCGTCGGACGCTGCGGTGATACTGGTGCAGTGGACGTGATCAGTGTGTAGTTGATCATCAATGGGGGCGTCGGATGCTGCGGTGATACTGGTGCGGTGGACGTGATCAGTGTGTAGTTGATTATCAGTGGGGGCGTCGGACGCTGCGGTGATACTGGTGCAGTGGACGTGATCAGTGTGTAGTTGATTGTCAATGGGGGCGTCGGACGCTGCGGTGATACTGGTGCAGTGGACGTGATCAGTGTGTAGTTGATTGTCAATGGGGGCGTCGGACGCTGCGGTGATACTGGTGCAGTGGACGTGATCAGTGTGTAGTTGATTGTCAATGGGGGCGTCGGACGCTGCGGTGATACTGGTGCAGTGGACGTGATCAGTGTGTAGTTGATTATCAATGGGGGCGTCGGACGCTGCGGTGATACTGGTGCAGTGGACGTGATCAGTGTGTAGTTGATTGTCAATGGGGGCGTCGGACGCTGCGGTGATACTGGTGCAGTGGACGCGATCAGTGTGTAGTTGATTGTCAATGGGGGCGTCGGACGCTGCGGTGATACTGGTGCAGTGGACGTGATCAGTGTGTAGTTGATTGTCAATGGGGGCGTCGGACGCTGCGGTGATACTGGTGCAGTGGACGTGATCAGTGTGTAGTTGATTATCAGTGGGGACGTCGGACGCTGCGGTGATACTGGTGCAGTGGACGTGATCAGTGTGTAGTTGATTATCAGTGGGGACGTCGGACGCTGCGGTGATACTGGTGCAGTGGACGTGATCAGTGTGTAGTTGATTATCAGTGGGGACGTCGGACGCTGCGGTGATACTGGTGCAGTGGACGTGATCAGTGTGTAGTTGATTATCAATGGGGGCGTCGGACGCTGCGGTGATACTGGTGCAGTGGACGTGATCAGTGTGTAGTTGATTATCAGTGGGGGCGTCGGACCCTGCGGTGATACTGGTGCAGTGGACGTGATCAGTGTGTAGTTGATTATCAGTGGGGGCGTCGGACGCTGCGGTGATACTGGTGCGGTGGACGTGATCAGTGTGTAGTTGATTATCAGTGGGGGCGTCGGACGCTGCGGTGATACTGGTGCAGTGGACGTGATCAGTGTGTAGTTGATTATCAATGAGGGCGTCGGACGCTGCGGTGATACTGGTGCGGTGGACGTGATCAGTGTGTAGTTGATTATCAGTGGGGGCGTCGGACGCTGTGGTGATACTGGTGCAGTGGACGTGATCAGTGTGTAGTTGATTATCAATGGGAGCGTCGGATGCTGCGGTGATACTGGTGCGGTGGACGTGATCAGTGTGTAGTTGATTATCAGTGGGGGCGTCGGACGCTGCGGTGATACTGGTGCAGTGGACGTGATCAGTGTGTAGTTGATTGTCAATGGGGGCGTCGGACGCTGCGGTGATACTGGTCCAGTGGACGTGATCAGTGTGTAGTTGATTGTCAATGGGGGCGTCGGACGCTGCGGTGATACTGGTGCAGTGGGCGTGATCAGTGTGTAGTTGAGTGTCAATGGGGGCGTCGGACGCTGCGGTGATACTGGTGCGGTGGACGTGATCAGTGTGTAGTTGATTGTCAATGGGGGCGTCGGACGCTGCGGTGATACTGGTGCAGTGGACGTGATCAGTGTGTAGTTGATTGTCAATGGGGGCGTCGGACGCTGCGGTGATACTGGTGCAGTGGACGTGATCAGTGTGTAGTTGATTGTCAATGGGGGCGTCGGACGCTGCGGTGATACTGGTGCAGTGGACGTGATCAGTGTGTAGTTGATTGTCAATGGGGGCGTCGGACGCTGCGGTGATACTGGTGCAGTGGACGTGATCAGTGTGTAGTTGATTGTCAATGGGGGCGTCGGACGCTGCGGTGATACTGGTGCGGTGGACGTGATCAGTGTGTAGTTGATTGTCAATGGGGGCGTCGGACGCTGCGGTGATACTGGTGCAGTGGACGTGATCAGTGTGTAGTTGATTATCAGTGGGGGCGTCGGACGCTGCGGTGATACTGGTGCAGTGGACGTGATCAGTGTGTAGTTGATTGTCAATGGGGGCGTCGGACGCTGCGGTGATACTGGTGCAGTGGACGTGATCTGTGTGTAGTTGATTATCAATGGGGGCGTCGGATGCTGCGGTGATGCTGGTGCAGTGGACGTGATCAGTGTGTAGTTGATTGTCAATGGGAGCGTCGGACGCTGCGGTGATACTGGTGCAGTGGACGTGATCAGTGTGTAGTTGATTATCAGTGGGGGCGTCGGACGCTGCGGTGATACTGGTGCAGTGGACGTGATCAGTGTGTAGTTGATTGTCAATGGGGGCGTCGGACGCTGCGGTGATACTGGTGCAGTGGACGTGATCAGTGTGTAGTTGATTGTCAATGGGGGCGTCGGACGCTGCGGTGATACTGGTGCAGTGGACGTGATCAGTGTGTAGTTGATTGTCAATGGGGGCGTCGGACGCTGCGGTGATACTGGTGCAGTGGACGTGATCAGTGTGTAGTTGATTGTCAATGGGGGCGTCGGACGCTGCGGTGATACTGGTGCAGTGGACGTGATCAGTGTGTAGTTGATTATCAATGGGGGCGTCGGACGCTGCGGTGATACTGGTGCAGTGGACGTGATCAGTGTGTAGTTAATTGTCAATGGGGGCGTCAAACGCTGCGGTGATGCTGGTGCAGTGGACGTGATCAGTGTGTAGTTGATTGTCAATGGGGGCGTCGGACGCTGCGGTGATACTGGTGCAGTGGACGTGATCAGTGTGTAGTTGATTATCAATGGGGGCGTCGGACGCTGCGGTGATACTGGTGCAGTGGACGTGATCAGTGTGTAGTTGATTATCAATGGGGGCGTCGGACGCTGCGGTGATACTGGTGCAGTGGACGTGATCAGTGTGTAGTTGATTATCAATGGGGGCGTCGGACGCTGCGGTGATACTGGTGCAGTGGACGTGATCAGTGTGTAGTTGATTATCAGTGGGGGCGTCGGACGCTGCCTTGATACTGGTGCAGTGGACGTGATCAGTGTGTAGTTGATTATCAATGGGGGCGTCGGACGCTGCGGTGATACTGGTACAGTGGACGTGATCAGTGTGTAGTTGATTATCAGTGGGGGCGTCGGACGCTGCGGTGATACTGGTGCAGTGGACGTGATCAGTGTGTAGTTGATTGTCAATGGGGGCGTCGGACGCTGCGGTGATACTGGTGCAGTGGACGTGATCAGTGTGTAGTTGATTATCAGTGGGGGCGTCGGACGCTGCGGTGATACTAGTGCAGTGGACGTGATCAGTGTGTAGTTGATTGTTAATGGGGGCGTCGGACGTTGGCCGCTGGGCTGTTGGTTTTCAGAGATAATCTGCCTGAGCTGTTGTTGGTTCAGCTAATCTAGAATTACAGACATACAGTGTCTGTGTTTTGTTTCAATCATATCGAAAGATGCAGTTAAGTTGAAAATCAATAGTCAGTCAAACTAATGCGTTGTTCTGTATCAGACAGCACAAATTCACGAGTCGTAAAGTATCAAGTACCATGTCCCCCAAAAAATTGGCCCTGGCTAAATATCTCAAGCTCGTCGTTAGTTTCGTTTTGCTCAGCATTGCGCGCGAATGCTTTAAAGCTGTTGCATTACGATATTTACGATACTTTTCACATATGCACTACAAATGCCTAGGTATACCACTGAACTGTGCGAAAGATACATGAGGTTATGAGATTTGTCAACATTATCTCACAACACAAAATACTAATACTGATAGCAAGCCGTCAGCAACTTCGCACGCATTCCTATAAGTGACTTGCCTAACACAGTAATTCGTAACACTGTTCCCATGCCCCTGGCGATAGCTGACCTTTTTGCAGCTGTAATGCTTTTTTTAACTAAAAAATCGACAATTTGCAAGACTATCTATTTAAATATCAACTTCAAAATCTGGCAAGCAGCAGACGGTTGGAGAAGAGTGGCTTCCGGGGTTAGGTCGGCGGCGAGGGACGCCGACGCCGAGACCACCTGGTAGGCGACAAACACGCCCTGACCCCTCGTTCTGACCCGGACATCGTCAGGGTGTCGCTGCTACGACATGCGGAACTGTATATACTTGGGGGATGTAGGTGCATCCCCAACGTTCTGATATGTATCCCCAGTCTTCAATCTGCATCCCCAATAATATGACTTACTGGGACTGTCAGAGAGGGTTGGGTGTTTTGGCCATTTTGGCTGGGGGAAAAATGAGACACTGCACAAATATACAGGGGCATAGGATCGTATTCAGTTGAGGGGGCTTCAGCCCCCTCAACTTGTGGCTCAGCCCCCCCCCCCCCCTCCAACTTGTGGCTCAGCCCCCCCCCCCCCTCCAACTTGTCATTAAGCCCCCACCCCAACTTGAGAAAAAAATGTAATAGATGCAACAACAACATTACAGGAAAAAGGCATAGTACCAACACAACTGACTGGATACAGGTCAATGGTCATAAACACTAAAGAACAACACTACTTATTGACACACAGGTATCCTTTTACAATTTCAGACACACAAAATGGCAATCTATGTGCTTACATAAAAAAAAATGAGCAAAGCCATAATGGGTGTAGCATATTTCAGTTTTCACATTGTGCGTAGTTCTGGATAATGGACAGGTCACACATTACAATGCACCCTTAAATTGGCCAAATATGTTAAAACAATATTATAAATATATTGGTGCAATTGGCACCTAATGAAGAATTTGACCAATAATAGAAATGTTTTGCGTCTGAAAGCATGCCAATCATCCTGAGCTGGAAAAGAGCAGAAATGATCATAGACAAAAACAAAATGGGTTAAAAATCGGGATTATCACAACTTTCAATTTTTGAACCTGCAAACATTATTTTCACAAGATATAGCTGGTCATGGTGTTGAAAAGTGGAGGGCCACATCAGTAAAGGTCATTTTACAACAAACAAATACGCATATTCAACGCCAAGCAAACCAAGTTATGCGAAAACAGCACAAATATTTAAAGCAATACAAGATAAATGTGCCATATTTTGGCATGACTGTGCCGTATTTGTCTCTTTTGTTATTACCAAAGTACTGCCTAGTTCTTTATTAACATAAAAATGAAGGCATACTAAAATGCCGTTACTGCCTAGTTTGTTTGCCTTGTGGGAAATATGTTGCATGTATTTATGTATTTTTACATATCAGCGGTAATATATAGAAGGGCTGATATATGCAGTGTCGGATCCAGGGGGGGGGGGGTCACGGGGTCATGACCCCGCCCTCCCCCTTGGGCCGTGAAGGGGCACCACCGCACCGGGGCACCACCAAAACCCCACAATAAAGCAAAAATAAAGCACAAATAAAGCACAAATTTACCAAATAAAGCAAAACATTATTTAAAATATCAAAAGTAAAGCAAAAATACTGCGCCGCTACGCAGCGCACATCATTCCGTGTTCTTTGAGCCAAGGGTACCACCGCGCCGGTGTACCAGGGGCACCACCGCGCCGGTGTACCTAGGGCACCACCGCGCCGGTGTACCAGGGGCACCACCAGGTGTACCAGGGACACCACCGCGCCGGTGTACCAAGGGCACCACCGCGCCGGTGTACCAGGGGCACCACCGCGCCGGTGTATCAGGGGCACCATCGCGCCGGTGTACCAGGGGCACCACCGCGCCGGTGTACCAGGGGCACCACCGGGCTGGCGTACCAGTGCCGATACCGCGCCGGCGTGCCAGGGGCACCACCGCGCCGGTGTACCAAGGGCACCACCGCGCCGGTGTACCAGGGGCACCACTGCACCTGTGCACCAGGGGCACCACCGCGCCGGTGTACCAGGGCACTGTGGGTCAGATGGGCTCCAAAACCGGTCATCGGAAGCACAAACTAAACTTATGTGGATTTTGATCTGAAATCGAAGCCTAGCCATATAGGGAATGTACATAATTATAAAATATCACCCCTCTTTTCACCCCCCCCCCCCTCCTTCCCCTCCCTACACCCCTCCCTATCACCCCCAAAAGTACATACTGTTAAAAGTCCGCGACTGAATGAATTTGTATTTGAATTCAACCATCAAATATACCTTGCCAGCCACCAATTCAGTGAAGCAAATATGTCTGTACTTACACTTAGGGAAGAGGGAACCCTAGGGGTTGAGGGGAAGGACAACGTGTCTCCATTTTCCACCAGAAAATACACCTTTTTACCTCTTGAACAGGGGGGTACAACCCCTCCCCCCACCCCTAGCGTGTCGCCCCTAATTGGGCTAGAGCTTCGATTAAAAAACGAGCGTGTTGCTTGTCACGAGAGGAAGCCATTGATACCCGATTTTAAGGTCCTAGGTAATTAGGTGATCTCTGAGGTCATGTCAATGACCCAAAATTCAACAAAATTGTAAATGCGTATAAATTGAATTTAATCGAGCTAGATTCGCAAATGAGCATATAATTATGCTAAGAGGGTGCCAAATTTGAAATCAGAGTCATAAAATGTCCTAGAAACTGCCAAATTCCAAAAAGGTCATGCCAGGTCATCTCAGGTCATTTAAGGTCAGTGACTTCGGTTGACATGTGGATGTGCATGACCCTAGTGGAACATATAATTATGTAAAATGGATCTCATATTTGAAATCAGCGTCACAAAATGTCCTAGAAACTGCCAGAATCCAAAGAAGTAATATCAGGTCATCGGCGGTCAGTGACCCCGGTTGACCTCTCAAAAGTTCAATCGAGGTCACAATATCAAGGGAAACCACAACTGTCGCCTGGAGACACCTGTGCATATGCTCCTGGACAACAAACACTATGAAACTGCGCAAGTTACAAAGAGCAATACTACGGACGCCAGTTGCGACTGACATGACCTTGAGAAACAGGTCAAAGGTCACGGGTCATGTGACCTACAACTTTACAAATTTTAGAATATGTGTCAAATTGTACACAAGTGGGATACTGAATGTTTCATCGCAATCGGTTGATATTTACGCGAGTTATTCCCGAAATACTAAGGGGGGTGGCATCCACCTCCCCCCCTTTGCACTGGCGAGGGTTAAATGTGGGTAACATGTCTTCATGTCTTTTGACTTCACCTTTTGCTCCAGATGTATTTACTCGTTTTGACCCTGCATCCTGGTTCTCATAGCAAAAATTAGTTCTCCAGCCCGCTCAAAACCTCAAATTTTGCAGCCGCTTTGCGGCGCAATATCCATATATCCATATATCCATATATATATATATGTATATATATATATATATATATATATATATATATATATATATATATATATATATATATATATATATATATATATATATATATATATATATATATATATATATATATATATATATATATATATATATATCCATATATATATATCCATCCATATATCCATATATCCATTTTGCGTAAATACCATTTGTAATTAAGTTTAAGGGCAGCCTTTGTGCCAAAATATTATTCAAGCCCCTCCCTTCGCAAAATCCTGCCTATTTTTAGTTCAAGAACATTTTTGAAGTCCGCTCGAAACACAAAGCAATATGATACACTGCTATCGCATGCATAAGATTTACTGCTTGTAAAAAACGTCTACCCTCCCCCCTCCTGGTCACGAACCTCGACTACCCTCTTGGTCAATTCTGTATCAATCATCCGGGGTCGCCCTTGACTGTACAAATTATATATTTTATTACCATCCGCGGCACTTTAAATGATAGAAAAGGTACGACTGATATTGCAAATACATATAGCCAACGTTTTGTCAACTAAAGAACAAATGCTGAAAAGGGGCACACTTAAAATACAGTGGAACAAATCCGTTGAGTTTTCCGATTTGGGTATAAGTACCACTGCAATTGATGACCCCCCCCCCCCCCCTCTTGAATATTTTCTGGATCCGCCCCTGGATATATGGAAGGATATATGGACCGTTGGCATCACCAGGCATTGTAAGTTTGAGATAAAATATTTCTGGCAGACGTTCGGGTCCTAAGAAACGACTTTTACTAGAAATAAATCAATCATATTTTGACCCCAAAAATGCAGGTTTGGTGTCGAGACGAGCCTCTGATTTAATCAACCTGCCCCATTTTTCCGAACCTTAAATATGCATATGTATCGATGTCAAGAGGTATTCAGTCCCAGGTTCCGGGACCGGAAGCAAATTGCCCCGTTTGCCCCCCCCCCCCCTCCCCCTCCTTGGCGACACCCATGCGCCACTGCAAAATGTAAAGGAAGAACAAGTTGGCATAACCAGATTGTTCTGTTATTTGAGAGACACCCCTTACAGGGACAGGGGGTTAATATTTTGTCAGGGTCAGTTTTTTTTGGGGGCCAGGTTTTTGTTGAAACCGTTCATTTTGTTAAAGGGATATTGCCACCTCGCAGGCCAATATGGATTTGTTGGTGTGTATCGGTAGATTAAGCGTGTCCGATTTCACCCGCAAAATTTGGTTCCAGAAACTCCCCCCATTAGATACAAAAATACATTTGCACCACTCATGATTGGAACACATTCGTAAAATTGTAGTCGCCTCACCACTATTTATAATCACTTCTTTGCGGACTATAATTTGCTTTTGAATATAGCAAACTCAACATCACCATTCATGCAGTGCACTTTAAAATTAAAAAGCGTATACAGTTAATTATATTTTCAACAACCATAGCCTCTTTCATAATAAAACATGAATAAAACAGCAGGAATGGCCATGGCTCGACTTTGGGGCCGTAGGACAGCGACAGCAGGACGGCAAGTGTCGTGCTATCATCGTAAAGATGGCCTCCCAAAGCAGCCGGGATACTCTGTACGCTGCACGGAAGGACCTCCGATCAGGTCGCGTACCAGCTCTCAGCGCAGAGATTCTGAAAGGTGTTTTCATCTCTGAAAACCTGACCAAGGCCAACCAGCGAGTCATGTACGCCGCCCGACAGTTGAAGAGGCGAGGCAAGATTCACGTGGTGTGGACCGACAACTGCCGGATGAAGATCCGACTCCAGCAGGGCAGTCCGACTCGAGTCATTCGGAACCTGGCCGATCTCCGAGACCTGGTGGGAGACGAACCGGAGATCGGCGCCGTGGCGGACTCGGCTGGACTCGCGCCGGCCCAGGCCCCGACGGAGCCGCGCTCCCCAGCTGCTGCCGCCCCTGCTCGGGACGCCGACGGCTTTCAGCAGGCCGGTAGCAGGAGCGGCGCCAGGCGGGGCCGGAGCGGCGGGCGGCGCTGAGCAGACCTGACGTCAGCTGTCTGCACCAGAAGATCCGCCTGCTGGTTCAGCATACCTGCCTGCCGATATGTGATAAGTATTGTTCCTGTTATGACCCGAGAGCTGTTAAAGTTAAATGTCATAACTCGGGAGCAGTTTGATCGGGAGCACATGTGTATGTACCTGTGCGCGCCACTGCATCTGTCACCCGGCTCCGCTCCTGTGACGGCTCGCGACAGAGGACCAACCTTAGCCCGCGCACGGCAGGGGGGGGGGGGTGATTTACGCACCCCCCCTCAGGTTTTTCAAAGATAGCGAAAAACGGCGGCGCGCAGCGCCGCCGGGTTTTCGCACACCTGTCAGGACATCAATTGCGCACACTGTGAGATAAACAAAATAACCTCGGGTCATCTGAGGTCAGGTCACCAGACCAGGTCAAGTGACCCCACCTCCAAAAATGTTTGCAGTTGTGCCAAAGCCAGAGTTTTTCACCGATCAGTTTGAAACTTACAGGATGTTATGAGTGCATAAGTACTTACAATTTTTTTTTTCTTCGGAATTTTGATATCGGTGACCTAAGGTCAGGTCAATTTCGTAACCTCCCCATAATAAGTCAATGGGGAAATATACAAATGCTAAGGATATACATGATATTAGTCCAATTACTTCTGGATCATGTTATTATAGGATATTCTTGATGATCCAAGTGTAAGTTTTGTTCAGTGACCCCTATTGGGTCATTTGAGGTCATGCGAGGTCACCATCACTTTCTTGTAAATAACTCCCGACATAATAAAGATATAGAAGTGAAACAGACATCAATGTGTTTGTCTCGTCCAGACACGTCTTCCCATATGCAATATGCCCTACTTGGGTCACCACTTGACCTTGACCTGTGGTCATTTTTTTTAAAAAGTTAACTTAACAAGGTCACCATGTGTATCATTCAAAGGGCCTTGACAAGATGAACACAATGGCGTAAACAATTTTCCGTTATCTTTATTACATAAAAAGTTAATAGCGAAAAACGATTTTGCAAAAAAACGATTTTTTTTCTTTTTTGACCTCTGGAGCTTCAAATATTGACCCGAGATCAAATTTGAAGACATCTTGGCGATTGTAAATTTCATTGGCTGGCGTTTGCTTTTTTCGGTTTGTTTCTAACTAGCATAGTTTCTGAGATATATGGGAATTTCTGGAGCGATGTTCTAAAACAGGAAAAATCTGGAAAATTTGACCTTTGATGACCTCTGGTTACCTCAATTTTGACCTGACCTAAAACAATACTGAATACTTTCGATAGAACATGTATCAAGCTATCAATTGCCGTTCTCCACTTCTCGCTACGTAGCGTAGTTTTTGAGATCTCAGGGGGGGGGGGGCGGAAATCAACCCCCCTGCAGTTCGTGTTCGGCGCAAAGCAGTGCGCGGGTTAGTGATGTAAATTGTATGTCCGGGGATAGTCCAGCCGCATGTGTCGATGTCCGTAGCTTGGCTGGATGATGGCATGCTGATGACCGGGATGACGTCTCTTGCTCACCCACGGTCATGCGTAGGAGGTTAAAGTCTTGGCCTTGACCTTGACCCCGTTTGATATTCCCGTGTTACAGCACGTGCAGCGAATTTGTCGTGAATAATACTGTTGAGTGCATGGTTCATTATCATGCTTTGCTCTAGCTCTTGGCATTGTCAGGTCTCTTGTCATATTTGTCACACCTAGTTTGTATTCCATTGAATTACTTGCCTTGCTTATCCTTGGTTTGTATCATTTGTCCACTTAGTCCTCAAGATAATTAGCTATATGATTGCGTGTCGCCCGCCGCCTTGAGAGATGTTATGTCTTACGGCCTGTTCTTTTCGCCTAAGGCCGTCTCGTGATGTTCGCCGTCCCGGGTTCCCGAGAAAATTTCTACAATGAGAGCCCTCCGCCGGTCACTGGTGCTGAGATCTATAACAACATCCACACAACAGTCACCGTCATCACAAACAACGCTGGTCGGTGCGGACAACTCGGCCGCTGGGGTAATATTCTCGCATCCTTTAGCTTGTCCGGAGTCAGACCGGTAGTGTATTACCTGATCATGGAGGTTGGCACTTCAACAAAAGACAAAAATAAAAATTAGAAAAACACCGCATAGTTATGAATGACACTGTCAAACAGATTTGGTGGAATAAGGATTAACTTGTTAGTCATGTTAGAATTCGGACCGTTATTGTTAATGGTTGGAGGAAGGTTTGACAGTGCCTGTATTAACTAAGAGAAATAAAACCAAGGCGCAATAAGCCTACTACAGTCATTCCAGCTTCATCACATCACAATCAGGGGGCCATAACTCAACAGTCCATCCCCCTTCGTTCCCACTCTCCAATGTGTCCACCATAAAACCCGTACGGTCATTCACAATTAACATTGCAGTCACTGACCAGCGGAAGCCTACATACCATTTAGTCAACCATGCATCATCCTTCACGGTTTCTCAATGGGAGCACAACAAACGATTACAACAGATACGCCTGCTTCTTGCAAAAGAAGGCATTGAGACGAACCCTGGGCCATATTTACAAAGCCTTTTGACAATATCACATGTCAATATTAACAGCATTACTTCACCTCATAGACTAGAGAAGTTGAACTAGTTTGTCGAAACAAATAATGTTGATATTCTTGCGCTTACCGAAACGAAACTTCATGACACTATTCACCCCGAGTTGTTTCATCTTTCCGACTTCCACAGACCATTTACAAATCACAGGAATAGACAATAGACATGGGGAGGCACAGCACTGTATGCTCATACTTCGTTACCAATCAAACGCAGCCGTGAGTTAGAACTGCCGGGAGAAGAGTGGATCTGAGCACAGATTAACATTCAGGACACATCAATCATAATATGCTACATATATCTTCCGCCCAACATATCCGCTCATCGTCAGTGAATTTATTGACAGATTAACTGAAAGTGCAACCATGGCACAAACATACTCGCCGAATCCATAATTATTTTAGGTGATATCAATGTAGGGAATATTTGTATTAATCATCCAATATTAAATAGCGGCATCACACCATATGACATCCGACTTAAAGATGCCACTGACGCCCTAGACTTAGTACAGCTGATAGATGAGCCCACCAGACCAGACAGTAACAACCTTCGCGACCTATTTGCGACCGACACGGACATCATCACTGACAGCGGTGTTTTATCTCCATTCTCACAGATAGACCATTACCCCATATACGCAGTTATGAACAAAGTAAAACCATCGACATGCTCAAGACGACTGAAGTGTATTTGGATTATGACAGACTTGACGCACACCTACTGGCAGATACATTGTTCAAAACGGACTGGGACTTGATACTAGCGGGAGAAGTGGAAGAGGCAGCCGAAAAATTCACGTCCACAGTATTAAATGCAGCCAAGACAGCCATACCCATGAAGACAATCCAAACTGACTGACGGCACAAGCCTTGGATAAATGTAGACCTTACACGCAACATCAGGATACGAAACAGATTGTTTCGGCTGGCCAAACAGAGACAGTGTACATTGGATTGGGAAAGGTGGAAAAGAAAGCGAAACTTTGCGACCGACGTAAACAGACGTATGAAAGACGAGTACCTCAGATCAAAAGTAAATATCCTTCTTCAATACAAACAATCTCTATTCAAATACCACACCGCGCTAAAAACCACCATTGGACGGACCAGTGACCAGATCATACCACTATTAGTAAACACAGACGGGACCATCGCGACAGATGACGACCAAAAAGCTACCCTGATAAATAATCACTTTGCCAAACAATCACAACTTGACGTTGACGATAACCGAAGCCCACTGACAAACGACAATAGGAGGCCGGTTCCCACTTTAGACTCTATTAACATAACTCCAAGTGAAGTTCTTAATGTGCTAAATTCTTTTGACTCCAACAAATCATGTGGTTCAGATGATCTCCCACCTATAATTTTGAAGCTTGTAGCACTGCTCATCTACGAACCATTAACAATGATTTAAAAAAAAAAAATGTACAATGCTTGCCTAAATGTGGGAGTTTATCCGGCAATCTGGAAAACAGCTAATGTTCACCCTATATACAAGAAAAATGTCTCTCCGTCGGATCCCACAAACTATCGTCCAATCAGCCTTCTTCCCTGCTTATCGAAGTTGTTTGGAAAAATTATATTTAGCCATATTTACAAGCACCTCACTGATAATTCTCTTCTTTCGCAAAAAACAAAGCGGCTATCGACCTGGACATGGCACACAGCTACAGCTTTTACATCTGACGCAAAACATGTACTCAAATTTAGACAAAGGCAATGATTGTACTGCAATTTATCTTGACATTTCAAAATATTTCGACAAAATTTGGCACAGGTGACTATAATACAATGTGAGGCCGAATTCGGCATCAGGGGTACTCTACTGCAGTGGCTGAAGTCATATCTTAAAGATCGACAACAGTGGGTGAGAGTTGGAGACAGGTTTTCATCATTTCACACCATCAATGCCGGATGACCACAGGGTTCAGTATTAGGGCCTTTACTTGCATTGATATACTTAAACGACTTAGCCAATACAACGACGAATGACGTTTTTTTTTTGCTGATGACACATCTTGATACGCACCACATCAACCACATAACCTCATTCATACTCAACAATCATTACAGAACGACCTGGACTCGATATTTCCCTATGGACAGAACTGGCATATTACATTCAATGCGACGAAAACAGTTATTCAAACATTTACAACAAAGCGCAACATGCATTCACCACAGCTTACATTTGGAGGTGAGCCTATACCACCCACCAGCAGTCATAAACACTTAGGACTTACATTATCCAATGATCTTAGATTTCACGCTCATGTTAACGATATGATACAAAAAGTATGCAGAGCTCTGAGCCCTCTCTATCATATTGCTAATCAATTACCAAGGACAGTCTTAGCTCAACTCTACAAAATATACATTCGACCGTTTTTGACTATTGTGACGTAGTGTATGACGAACATTTGACTTCTCATAACTCAACGACTAGATATTACAAAACAGAGCCGCACGAATTGTAACGGGAGCACCATTTAGGACTTCAACAGACAAACTTCGACGCGACTTAGGCTGGGACACATTGGTAACAAGACGCGAGATGGTACAAACTTAAAATGTATTTTAAACTTAAAAATAACTTAGGAACACTACCCGACTACATCAGCCGCGATACCACACACTCGTCAGCTTGACACCAACAGAACACTACGCAATTCCAGTGGCGGCTCGTCATATGAGGCAACTGAGGCCGGGCCTCACCTATTTTTTTTTAGGAAGAATGAGCTTCTAAATATGCATTGGTTGTCATAGGAAAAAAAATGTGTGAGTGATTCCCATTCTGCACATCGCAGTGCATTTTATTATGGCATATCATCGAAATTATCCGGCTCTTCCATCCACCCGCCAGCCAACCGCCCGCCAGTAGGTTTACCATACAAACCACTAGGCACTACGAGCCGACTGAGGCCCGGTCGCCCCCCTGCTACTGAATCATCAGCGGGGCGAACGCCGCTCAGCCGACTGTGCCGTGCCGACCAATGGTAGCCATCTGAGGCACGGATGTTTTGAGCCTCAAGGCGATTATTCGGCTCCTAGGAGTCGTAGCGGCGGAAATAGAAGTTCATGAACGAGAGAACATGTTTATCTATCGATCTGCCTACATTTTTGTTTGAAAACTATCATATATTATCCATATTACGATATTGTACTATCGTACCGCAGACTGCTAGCGTCGGCGGCGGGCAGACCGTGGGCGGCCGAGAAAAGCGGCAACTTTCGAATCCCCTACAACCGTATGACGATGTTTTCCATCGAACCGTGGTGTTTTTTAGATAGGTGAATATTAATCGCTATAAGGATACAGCACATTCTTCAATATTACGTGAGATATAACTTAATTTTGGCGTTATAATTCGTTACGGGTATGTAATGCTCCAGCAAATGTCGCAGCTCTCTCGCGCGGCTGCATGGCGAGGGGTGGCGAGGAGTATGAATGGAAGGGTCCGACGCGTTTGATGAACCAATTATAAGCTTCAAGCTTGTAAATATAAATACATTTTGGGTGGACATGGGACGGATTTGATTGAGCTTTACAGCTGTATATTTTTTAGATTTTTTTAATTTATTTTATCGACACAGTGCATACTCCGGGCCGATCATTTCTCTACACATCTGTGTTTGTCCCATGTCTGCGACTCGTGGTTACCGAGATACTGGTCCGGGATTGCATCCCCCAACAACCCCGCTGTGTTAATCCGCGTTCGGTTCGGCGATCCAACATGGCGGCCAGGCGCGACAGCCCGCGCCATACCCGGTTGCGCGGGCCGCCACCCTGTGTCCCAGGCCGGCCGAGGCCGCCGCCAGTCCGGCCTCTAGAGGCTGGCGCAAATACGCATGCGTAATACGATCTGCTCGAAGGCTCAGATTCGAATGCTACCGCGAAGTGTCAGCCCAGGCGCCAGGTGTGACCTTTTGTTTTAAAGCTGCCGGATTGCTTCGCATAGAGTGACTGTAATCTGTATATAGTAGAGCAATGATTGAAAGCAAAGTCTTTGATATAATTTCCGAACTAAAGAGTTGAGATTTTGGCACCGCCGGATTCATTGGAGACCAAAGGGGCACTCCCAAACGCCTGGAAGTGGCCGTAAATTGGCTTACGTTCTGACATAATCTGAGAGAAAACCTAACTAATTTGAACGACTTTTTCATTTTTGTTTCAGAATCTTGGAACGTCATGAAAAGCGTGGGCGTGAAACTTCTATCCCGTCTTGAGTGAATCTAATTCTGATCTTGAATAGTTAGGGAATGGCCCCCGCCCCCGTTCATACGCCTGCGATTTGTTTTAGTTTGTTAACTAAACTCACTCGCAAGTCGCATGGCTGCTCCTCCGTTGCAACTGCTGGACTTGGGCCTCAGGTACTTTGAGGACCACGAGCCGCCACTGCGCATTTCATCTTCACAATCACTCCCGCCTAATAGTCGTACCTCACTTTTCCAAAGATCCTTCATCCCCACCACCACCCGCACCTGGAA
>JAXIVJ010001768.1:10000-22500 GCA_036785665.1 Chirona hameri
ACTAACTAACCAGAAACTGGAACATAAAGCGAGACGCGGACCAATAAATACCCTGCCGTCGGTGACGGAGAAAATGCCACTACACGGGAGTGAATGCAAAGGCTGTACAAATCTGTATTATTCTTGATTGAAACACGAACGCCATACTTGCCGCGAATGTCGTGCATCCATATTTGGTATATTATTCCAAATCTGTTAGTGACCTTCATTTGTTGGTATGTTTTCTAGTTTTTATAGTATATTTTTAGTATATACTATTAAATAAACTTTGGAGTACCCAGTGTTCTATTGCCCTGGGCTGAACCATTGTTTACATTCGCGTGACGTCAGGACTCTGACTCAGAGAGTATGCATATAGTTTTGTTAACAATAAAAATGTATGGCCTTCTGTCCTGAATCGGCGCGATGTAAGGCCATTTTTGACAATATAAAAAGAAATTGTATCAGAAAATACCATCAAATCGTGTTTGGTAAAAAAAATCCAAGGTGAACTATTTCCTTTAATGCAAGCAATCATGAGTTATAATTTGTCTGACTTCACAACATGCCTCGTGTTTTTGTTTAATCATCAAGTTATCATTGTGGCGAAGGCACCTTTGTCTTATGTTATATGTATTTAACCTCATTTGTCTTACCTCAGCATGGATTCAATGTTCTGTCCTTGATTTTGACATTCTTTCCACTGGGGCTTGGGTGCCAAATGACCACAGCAGTGGGTGCGCCATAAGCCACAACCATCATGACATGCTTGCGGCTTGCCTGTTTTCTTTGGTCAATTTCAACTTATTATTTCTGTTAATAACCTGCAATTTCTGACAAAACATTGCCAGTGTTTTATTTTGCCAATTTCAACTTAGTATTTATGTTAAAGGGATTATACGGGTTTCCGTCCTGAAAGTAAATGCACTCTTTTGCAATTGTATGAGATTTAAACACGTTTAAGACATATAACAGGGACCTCAATGCTCATTTAGTCCATTATTTCAGCAATTATCAGCGTTAAAACTTGGGCGTTTTTCGAGACTAGTATCAGATAACGAGCACTTGATCGGCACTACTATCCACCACTTTTATCTTAAAATCAATTTTAGAGTTTTGAATTATCTGCTAGTCCTACACTGGATCACAAAATTATTATGCAATTCAAAACTGACGGGACTTTGTATTATTACACACTGTTCGTTGAGGTTTTGTGTTGTTGTGGTTTCCTTATCTCTGGCCTATAGCGTTGAGAATTTGGTGGTGCCGTATTAATTTTTTGGCATGAAAATTCATGAAAAATATAGAATTTTATGGGAAAACTAGGTAACTGCTGGTGTCGTTGGAGCAAAACAAGTTTATTTTCTTTCAAATATTGCTTATTTTACCGGAAACATGCCGTAAGTGAGGTGTTTTTATTAGCATAAAAGAGATGACTGGCTCTGCCTCAGCCGGTCCTGCAGAAAATACGCGGTGACATCACCGCGCACTTTGGAATGTCCTTACGTACAGAAGAGGTAATTTCCAGAAAAATGTGGCTACCGTGGGACCTCTACCACCTTTATAAGTACGTTTTACTATGTAACTCAATTTTTCTGGGGAAAAAAACGTATAATCCCTTTAAGAAACTGCAATTTCTGGCAAAACATACCCAAAAGTAATTGCTCAGTTTGTCAGGTGTTGTAAAATGTAGTATTGTGTCAGTATTTATCTGATTGTTTCCATGATCAACAATAGTTGTCATCAAATTTGTTTCATTGTTTCACATATCTAGTATATAAGTAAATATGCTAGGATAATTAATGCAATTTTTGTGAAAATAAGATATGCTTAATCCGAACCGGCCGGACGGGTTGTGTTGTAGAATATTGATGACCGGATGGGCCTCAGCCTGGTTCGGGCCTGGGCTTGGTGTTCATGGGCCTGGGCTGGGCCGGGCTGGGGGTTGGTGGGTCCGTGACGAACACTGGACTTGACCTAGTGATCCGAAGAGACCCGAAGTCAAACATTTAACAGGACTTGGATCGGCAAACAGTTTTGCCAAAAATGGCGGCGCGAAATGCCGTCGTTTTCCGCTATTTCCGAGAAACCAAAGGAGGAGGATTTCCGCCCCTTGTTGTTGCGCGTGTCACCGTCTGCCACACAGATTTGCCCCCCCCCCCCCCCCCTAAAAAACAAATGATCAGGCTAACTGGCGAATCTATGCAAGATAGAGGTACACATTTTGCACAGGATGCTCTTGCCGCTGTGAAATTTATTATGTAAAAGTTTCGTGGTTCTAAACTTACATCTTCGTCAAAAATAGTCATCATTAAGTTACCTTGGGACAGGCTGCAGGCACAGGTTGCGACATGCTGTAGGTCGGCGGGGCGGAATCTCGCGAGCAGACAGCGCCGAATCCGCCGGAACAAGGACGATATTCCGCGGTATCGCCGCGACTTTCCGAGGCGGAATTTCGCAGTGATATCGGGCACCGAATGCGCAGTATGCGGCCGCCTTTACGGTAGGAATTATAAATAAGCGAAGCACTCACACTTACACTCATACACGTAGTACATGTCATACATTACATACATAATACATTCGTACACGATTATAATCACACGTTTACATATTAACAATATTTACATCGAACACAAGTACTGCTACACTCCTAACTTTCCAGTGTCTGCTTTCTCTTTAAAATGTATTTTATAAATTCGTTTTTTGAGGTGTTTCTTACCCAAAAGGCAAACTATTTCATAATTTTGAGCCATGGTATGAAAAGGAAGCTTTTTAATGATGTTTTTGGAATAAAAAGGTTCAGGTTGTCCCATTGCCTAGTGTTTCGTTCAGATTGTCTGGTTTTGAAGAGAGATAATATTGAAGATAGTATAATTTCTGGAGAGAAAAAAACACACATTGACGGATAATTTTTAGCGCAACAATATTGTACTCTGAGGCTACGTCTACATGCCATGCCAGGCTCTTGACCTCACGACCTGCAATACGTCGTGCAAATTTAAGGATTTTTCTGATTCTTTTGTCTTGCGTCAAGTTGCAACTTCTCCATACAGCAATGCAAAAACGAAGGTGAGGAAGAACTAAGGTATTTATAAGCCAGACAATGGTCTTAGCAGGCATGATATGGCGAAGGAGACTAAGGCGGATCAACATGCCTATGCATTTGCCTGTGACAGTGTTAATATGTTTGCTCCAAGTAAGACAGCTGTCAATGGTCATACCTAAGGTTAAAATGGACACGATTTGATTGGGATGGAAGTATCAGAAATATCGAGAGAGAAAAAAAATTAACACGTCGCAGAGCTGCTTTAGAGCCAAATACGATAACTTGCGATTTTGTAACGTTGAGCGTTAGGCGGTTCCGAGAGAACCACTCAGCTATAGTCTGCGCAGAACTACCCGAAGGCGGGTAGTAATGCCGATAATATCCTGAGGCGGTCCGGAAACCATGACCTGAGTGTCATCAGCATATTGCACTATGGAGCATAACTCACTGGCAACAGTTGGCAAATCATTCACAAACAAGTTAAATAGCATTGGGCCCAGAACACTGCCCTAAGGCACCCCTGACAAAACATGACCGTTTTCATCACAACCCCGAACAAATTGGGTTCTGCCGATCAGGTAGTTTTCGAACCACGAGTGATCAATGCCGTACTGGCTGAGTTTCTGCAGCGAGATAGCGTGATTTACCGAATTGAATGCCTTACTTAAATCTAGAGAATTACTTAAATCTAGAGAAACTAAGAGGAATATGTCCCCATTATCGATTGAAGACCGTATGTATTCCGTCAGCTTGATGACAGCGTGATCTACGGAATTATGTGGTCGGAATCCATACTGCTCGGCGAACGGCGGACAGTCATCCAGATATGTACTAAGTTGAAGAGAAACAAGTCTTCCAAGAATTTTAGACGCGACACTTAAAAGAGAAATAGGTCTGTAATTTGACGCAGAGTTAAGGTCGCCTTTGCCTGTATATATAGGGACAATTTCGGCGTTTTTCCAGCAAGAAGGCATGACACCACTGGTAATGGAGGAATTAAAAACGTGCAGAAGAGAAGTAGCTAGACTGCCTAGAAAGTATTTAAACAGAGGCAGGAAGCCCATCAGGACCAGAAGCTGTATGAGCGCTTAACGAATGGACTACAGATCGAAGCTCAGGGTACGTGGCTGGTCGCAGGACAAATTTATTAGATACAACTCTAGGGGGCCCAAAAATCGTCTCATTCAGGCAAGATGCGTCGTTAGCACTATTTTGGATATCAGCACCCACTGAGCAGAAGAACTCATTGAAAGAGCGGGCCGTGTTTCTGTCAAGGCATTGGGTGGCCCTTGATTTACACAATACCGAATGGATGAGATTCCAAGTGTCTCTCCTAGATCTGTTCATTTTGATACTGGACTCAAATTTTAAGCGCCGTTCCAAAGAAATGGCACTGCATACTTGGCGGCGCATGCTTCTGTAGAGAGCCAGGTCAAACGGAGTTCCAGAGCGGCGATAATTCCGCAATTGAGCAGCGCTTAAACGAATAAGATTCCTGGTAGCAGGAGACACACCGAATCCAGATTTATGTTTGATAGTTACGGTAACAAGCAGAGAATGTCGATCAACGATTGGAACAACTAGATCTATCTAGCTCTGCTAAGCTTCACCTGGATCAGTGTTGAGAAGGACCGGGGACCAACTAATAGTACGCAGTTCTTGTGTTAATGCCACAAAATCGATGCTATTCTATCTGCGGAAATTTATCAGTTTCTGCTTCACTCTAGATCTGCTAACCTTCATTTTAACGACAACAAAATTATGGCCAGAAACAATGCAATCCTCAGAAGTACATTCTGTCACTAGAGACGGGTCACTAACTAGGACAATATCGATGAGTGTGGACGAGGAATTAGCAATACAGATTGGTTGGCGAACACATTGGTGCATGCCAACATTGCCAATGAGAGAGAGAGAGAGCAATGGGCGAACGCGAGGGAGAATTGGCCGCAGAAGGTCACAATTCAAATATCCGCATAGCATTACCTGCTTGCCCTCTGACAAAAACTGCTTAATAAAGTGCTCCAATGCTTTAAGATCTGGTTTAAGCCCGTCATATGTGGTGGGCCTATACACACATCCTATTACCAATGAACGATTATGGCCACACTGCACGTTTATCCAGATCATCAGTTCGAGACGGCTCGAAGGAGGGAGAGATGGCCTTGAAAGTTTCGAATATGTTAGATTGCTACGACAGTAAATAGCAACACCGCCGCCTTTCTTTTTCCGACGGTCTAGCCTGCTGGCAGCTACTAAGTTGCCACCGGGGCCATCAGGTTCTCCCCTGCTCAGCCATGTTTCGGTACAACATATTACGTCAATATTATGGCGTTTAACATAATTGGAAACGAGTTCAGAGGAGGGCGCTAAACAGCGCACATTCAGGTTGCCAATAGTCAATCCATATCTGGATGAACGTTCCTGGAGGGTGGGCACTTAGTGTATGGAAGTCGGCCATACTGTGCGGCATTCGGGGCAGTGATGCGACTGCCGGGCGCGGTCAGTCCAAACAAACCGACCACTTCGCTTGACATCATCTGCCAGGCGTTTCTGGATCCAATCCTATTGAAGTCTAATCTGGATTTGTCTAAACCATGATAATTACACTCATTAAGCCGCGGTCGTAGGTCTACAAACCGAACACCTTCGGTTTCACAAAGTCTCTCGATGTCATCGTTCAAATCACTGCTTTTCATGGATTAGAAGTTTACCGATGTGGAGGGATCCTGTGGCACTGGACGAATAACAATGTCTCTTACCTTGCTGATCTGTTTCGCAGCCTTGATAATTTCTGCCATACAGTGGTGTATATTCTACGCTTTGGACAAACAGGTCGTCTCCTCCAACATGTAGAACAAGGTCAGATTTGAGAGCCTTGCAGCCGGCTACCGCTCCATGTAATGCGCCCAGGACGCTGCGCGCTGTTCCGTAGTATCGCCTCTTGAACACGACGTTACCACCTATGAGGAACTCATCTCTGGCTGCTGTGGCGATGCGGTGCACGTTCTGACACCCAAGCATAACCGCTCCGACGTTTGGTTTGGCGCCGCTCCTGCTTCTTCGACGTGTTCTGCTTGAGGCGACGGTCGTCCAAACTCCAGTATCAGGGTTGCGCGGTGACAGTGGAGACGGAGAGTCTGGCGGAGTTTCGACTTCTGTCGTTACACTACATGCGATAGTCATATGCAGATCTTGTCGTCGGTCGGATGGAGTCGGACGAGTAGTCTGATGGGAAGGATTGGTTTTCACATCATGAGGTATATCTGTGATCATCTTTGTCAACTCATGCACCTTGTTTAATAGGCCGTCTATCTGAAAATGTGTGATGCGGATGGCTTCCATGACGTACATAAAAGTAACTCCCGAGAAGGATGAGCCCGGAAGATGTTCAGCCCCGGAAGTTCATCCCCAGAAGTTTAACTAATTATGCGAATAATGGAAGGAGAAACTATCTTTTGCATCTTCATAGCTATAAATGTTCCTTAACCCTCGCCCTACGGGAGCTTTTTTCACCTTCGCCCTACGGGGGGGCCTGACAGCCCCCCCCCCTGTTAACTTCCAAACCAAGCAACTTAGAGCAATGCAGTTCTGTTGCCTGTCATGAGAGGAATCTAACAGTATGCGATTGTTAGGTTTCAGATCAACGGGTGACCTTCCAGGTGAAGTGAATGACCTCGGATTTACCACGTCCAGAACAGCGATTTTGCTCTTCAGAAAACCTCAAAATTAGAAATTGATAAATGTAAATAAAAAGGAATGTTCCTAAACCAGTTTTGGCTCAGAAATCCAAAAAATATAATTATTTGTTCGTATCTTGTCAAAAAAAAAGTCCAAAAGTTATTAAAAAAATGACGTCAGCAGTTTCTTACACTTAGAGAGCCATCACTCAGTCAAAAATGAAGATATTGCTTTCAAACTTGGTATTGGTATTCTCCATACTCATTTCTCTCACATATATTCCGGTTTTGTTAATTTCTTTGAAAATTTTGATTTTGTGGGGATTTTTATTTTTACAAAAAAAAACTTCTTCTTTATTTTAGGGGTAAAAAAAAAATGAAAATCCGAGATTGCCATTTTAAAGAGAATGCAATTTTATATCTTTGGTGAATTGTGTTTGCAATTTGCTTTAAAACTCTGTTTTCTACGATTTGTCCAATATTTCTCATTTTTTACCAGCATGACGTCATCAAAACATGATTTTCTCCCAAACTACTCAACCAATTTTTAAAAAATACAGCCTACGTATAATTGTTGTAAACTCAGCTACCAAAATTTTCAGCAAGATGCACTGCATATGTAAAACGTTATTCAAGAAAAACCTCAGGGGGGGCCTGTCAGGCCCGTAGGACGAGGGTTAAATCGCTCTATTGACTGCCAGTCAAGCGTTTCATACTTCATGAAAACCTACCCTTTTCCAAGTCCCTTAAACCGCCTCTGCCGTGCAATATTTATTATAGTTCATTAGCATAAACTAATTTGCACTTGTTTCAATCACCGTAAACTTATGTAATTCCTTCATACTTGAGGCAGTTAGGAAGAAGCCGTGAAGATCTCATCTCCGCATTATCGAAAAATGTCGCCGAAAAACGCTCCCAAAACCGGACTCTGGAACCGCTTCTGTTAAGGTTAAGAACTCAAAAATGTAACTTCATATGCGGAAATCAATTCTAGGAAAATTCCCAAAATGTAATGGGCCTGGTTTCAGCCGTTCCGGAGATATTTGCGAAAACCCTGAGGGGTGGACAGCATCTGTCCCCTGCCCCCCCCCCCCTGCCACTAATAGGGTTAAAGAGAAATAATGACCTTTTACCGCAATGGAGTTATTACTTGAAATCGACAGACCAAAATATATTGTAAATTCATCACATTTTGCATAACAACTTCCCTACCCTATATTTCAAGTTAATGTTAATAAGCGTTCCACACTTTTTAACGACCAGTACTTGCAAGTACTTTTGGTCCTTCCAAATTAGGTAACCAAATTATCAGTTAACTGATGTATATGCATCAGTTAACTGCTAATTTGGTTACCTTTGTATTCAATGGCTGTTAATTGTTGAGGATCGTCGAGCATATAATCACAACAAGCAGAACGCAAAATATATTTTCCACTCCATTGCGTTAAAAAAAAATACGGGAAAAGCCCGCAGTTTGATGAGGACCAAAAGTACTTGCAAGTACCGGTCGTTAAGAAGTGTGAAACGCTTATCAAGTTTAACTTGAAATATATTTCGATAGGAAAGTTTGTATGCCAAATGTAATGAATTTACAATATATTTTGGTCTCGTCTGTCGATTTCAAGTAATAACTCAATTTGTGTGGGAAAAGGTCATTATTTCCCTTTAAGCAAAACATAGTAAAAGGCTTGACAATGACTCGCAACGGAATGATATAGGAACATTCTGACCCATTGAGGTTCTGTATTTGTTGCCATCCAGAGGCGTCAAACCGACGGCCGACGGATTGAAGGTGTTCACATTAGACTCAATAGTTAGACTACAACGTGCTATAAGGTCATCTACAAGGATTCCAAAGCTACCACAGCCTCTCGAGAGCGTCGGGGTCTCTCGTCAATCTCGTCAGCCTCTGCGCACAGATAGTCGCGGTATGTCAGGCTGCGATTGTAATATAGGTGCGCAGCTGCAAACAAAAGTGATCCTACCTAAAGAGCTACAGTTTTCACCTAACTTAGGTGTCTTAGATTATATCTGTTCCGATCGCAACGAAATTAGCTTCGTCACGGGCTTCACTAGCACACGGTTCTACATCAGAATCGTGTCCACAGCACATCAATCATCATCACTACTCGATGAACTGCTTTCTGACGGCGAGCCGAAGAGTTTGTCGCTCAGACTCGGCGGAGCCTGTTTCCGTGTCGTATACCAGCGGTAAAGCAGCGCGCCGGCAACGGCTACGATCACCAGCATCAGAAGCGGGACGCCAACAACGACGGCTAGCTTCCCTCCGGACACCGCCAGTGCCTTCGAGGCCGCCAGGGAGCCATTCCCTACCACCGACTCTTCTGTGGTGGTGGCGCCGATGACCACCATCGGTCCGCCCTTGGACTGCAGCAGCTTCAGCACGCTCTGCGGCCTCGTCAGAAACCACACCCTAAACTGCAGCATCTCGATCATCCACTTTGAGAACTCTGCGTACGGGAAGGCCTCGCCCAACTTACCGACGATGACGATACCGACGACGCTCGTCTTGGCTCGCAGCATCACCGCGTTCGACTTGGGCTCGTTGTTGATGAAGGTGGAGATACACTCGGTGCGAACCCGGCCCCGGTCGAAGTCGCCCCAGTAGAAGCGCATGCCGTACTCGCAGTCTCGCTTCTCCATCTTCATGAAGAAGCCGGCCACCTTGAACGCCTTCATCGAGTATGACTGGGATACCTCGCCGGGCTCGAACACCCTCACGCTGACCATTGTCTTCTTGTTCCGCCCTCTCAGATATAAAGTCGCGTATTGATAATAAATGAACCTTTTCAAGGGATAGTTATTGTTATTCGTGTGCATACCCCTCTTTTTAAAGTTATAGAAGCCCGCTCTGTGATCGTCTATTAGCGCTTTAGCTCTATCTAATGATGGAAATAACGACCCGTATTTCTTTTCACACCGCGAGCCTTTAAAGCCAGCAGGGCAAGCGCATGTACAGTTCTTCTGTAGGTATCCATAATTCTTGCACTTGGGTGGAGATTTGCATGAGGCTGCCCACTTTTGGCTACACTTATAGATCATGTTTATGAGCAGTAGGTCGTAGTGTGACTGAAGGTAGCCGCCGGAGCGCGTATAGTCAAACATGTACTGGTAGCGAGGGTCTCTCGTGACGAAAATCACACGGAAATCCGTGTCGCCGAAGTCTGCCTCTCCGTACTGCATCACTGATCTGTAATCGTAGGGCAGAGGAGTGCTCGACTGGTACCCTTGACCCATGTTACACTTGGCGCCCTGTGCCCACAATTTTCGCAGAGCCGTCTCCAGCGTCGCCTTTTTGTCATAACTGACCTCGAAATTCTCATAGTTGACGGCGATGAACTTGTCCCGATCGCCGCGGTTCATCGAGTGATGCAGGCCCAGGGCATGGCCCATCTCGTGAACAGCTGCGTACAGCTCGCATTGGTCCCCAATCGACATCGGCTGGTAGGCCTTCGTGAAGGCGAACATGTTGCCAAGCAGAGACCAGCAGTTACCATGGTTACCCACACAAAGAGCGCCGTGTGAGGCCTTGCTTTTGCAGTCATCGGCTGCTAGTTTGGTGAATTTGATGCAGGTTGCCTTGGACCAAGTCTGAATGGCTTGCTCGAACAGCTTCTGGTTGGCTTTGGTCTTGGTGTCGTAGAAATAGAACACTTCGACTTTACCCTTTTTGTCTACCCACAAGTGGGACGTGCCGATCGCGTTTGTTTCGCCACGCTCGCTCGGTGGCGCCAGTTCCGGCAGTACCTGTGCCGCCGTGTAGACGATGTCTCCAGTGAGTGCCAAAGGTGGCGAATCCGGCACTTCGATGGCTTCGTATCCATGCTGTTCCAACAAGGTGGATATTTGCTTATATGTTAGATTTAGGTGATTTTCAGGACGTGAAGAGGTGTAATGATTTGGAATGTTTTCGTCCGATGATGCTACATTAGCTGTTATTATAAACGATATGAAAAATACCCTAACGAAATGATGGACATCATGCACAGACATGATCGGCATGATATATTTCATTCTTGAAAGGTGAAAACGTGTATTTGGTTTGGAAATCGCATGCAATATCATAACAGCACCTCTTGGATAAAAAGCCATAGATATTTTTTTCCTTTGCCACATCCACCTTTGTTTGCATGGGTCAGCAGATTGCGATTACTTTAAACAAACGAACTCGGTAGTTGTGCTGGTCAGGATATGACGGAATCAGCACCGGAACAACCGGCTGATCATGTGCTGGTCTCCGCTGGTCAGGATGTGACAGAATCAGCACCGGTAAAGACGGTAAATCACGTGCTGGTCACCGCTGGTCAAGGTGCGACAGAATCAGCACCGGAACAGCCGGCTGATCATGTGCTGGTCTCTGCTGGTCAGGGCAGGGCGTATTTTAACATAGTAACTGGGGGGCAATTGCCACCCCAGTCATGAAGAATGCCACCCCAGTGACGACACTTTGCCACCCCAGTTAAAAAGATGCTGAAATGCCCCTCTCGGTGATAAAGTAGCCCCCGGCAGATGAGGCCGCCTCTTCACATCAAAGAACGCCAATCCAAATTAAAATACCGTCCATTTCAGCAGGGGCGCAACCACCTATACGGACAGTACGGAATGTCCGTACCGCCCCCCCCCCCCCCCCCCCCGCCGGACCATTTTTGTTTTGCAATTAGCACCGCCAACAGGACAGGCACCAGTGATCTCAGACAGATCTCACACACACACACACACACACACACACACACACACACACACACACACACACACACACACACACACACACACACACACACACACACACACACACACACACACACACACACACACACACACACACACACACACACACACACACACACACACACACACACACACACACACACACACACACACACACACACACACACACACACACACACACACACACACACACACACACACACACACACACACACACACACACACACACACACACACACACACACACACACACACACACACACACACACACACACACACACACACACACACACACACACACACACACACACACACACACACACACACACACACACACACACACACACACACACACACACACACACACACACACACACACACACACACACACACACACACACACACACACACACACACACACACACACACACACACACACACACACACACACACACACACACACACACACACACACACACACACACACACACACACACACACACACACACACACACACACACACACACACACACACACACACACACACACACACACACACACACACACACACACACACACACACACACACACACACACACACACACACACACACACACACACACACACACACACACACACACACACACACACACACACACACACACACACACACACACACACACACACACACACACACACACACACACACACACACACACACACACACACACACACACACACACACACACACACACACACACACACACACACACACACACACACACACACACACACACACACACACACACACACACACACACACACACACACACACACACACACACACACACACACACACACACACACACACACACACACACACACACACACACACACACACACACACACACACACACACACACACACACACACACACACACACACACACACACACACACACACACACACACACACACACACACACACACACACACACACACACACACACACACACACACACACACACACACACACACACACAC